>CM029565.1:36573636-36593532 GCA_017309665.1 Coelopa frigida
TTTTCTCTCTCTCTCTATGTTTATCTCCCTAAATCTCTTTCTCTTTATCTGACTCTCAACTTATCCTCTTCATTTCTATGTGAGCTTTGTTGAATTCGTAGCTTGTTTTGCTCTCTTTCCTTTGCTCTTTGCTCCTTGTCGTTTCTTCCTTTCTCCCTCCATAATCTCTCTCTTTCCTTGTTGTTATTCTTTCTCCCTTCATCCTTTCAATGGTCCTTTCCATTCACTCTCCCCCTTGGATTGATGTTTATTGGCTTGTTTTTCATTTTCTGTTTACTGAATATTTATTGTTTCAAACTTTGAGTGCGATTTTTATTCCAAGGTTATTTTGGGCGATCCCAAAAACATTTTCCATTAGACTTCTTTGTATTTTTCTTATTATTATTTTTAGCTTCGATTTAACGAAATAAATCAAAAATAAGTTATTTACATTATTTTAAGAAAATATAAATTTTTAAAATTACTAAATATTGTTCTTCTTATCAACAAAAAAAAAAAAAATATTTCTCCGTAGTATTTTTTTTCTTGTACTTCCGTAATTTTTCTTCTGTTCTTCCGATAATGAAAAAAAAAATAATATTTTTTTCTAACCCAATTTTTGTTATAAGAAATTCATTGGCCAAATATTTATTTTTATATATTAAAAAAATCTTCTTGTTCCGAAAATATTTCTATAAAGTTGTTGCCAAAATTTTACTCGTAGATCAAAAAACACGTTTTGACCATGGTCACGAATCCCAACCAGGATCACGACCAAGAGAATAGAAAAAATAAACAAATATTTAAACAAAAAAATAAGAAAATGAGAGGAGAGGATGACAAAAAGAAAAAAAAATATCGCAAATCAAATGTGTGAAAAATAAAAGAAGAGAAGGAAAAACGGAGAAGGCAAAGGGGTGTAAGAGTGACAGAGAATGATATAGTGGGAGAGGGAGAAAGAGGAAGAGAGAGGGAGAGAGAGGGAGAGAGAAAGGAGTGAGGGGGAAGAAAACGTCGCCGGTTGAAAGTTTGTTATTCCGAAAAATTTACCGCACGTTTAGTTTAAAAAACCTTAATTTATCATCGCTGCTGGCCAAAGAGTCAACAACAAATGGCAAACAAGAAAAAAAACGATTAAAAACAACAAAAATAACTAAAGTAACAATAATAATAAAAACGTTAACAACAATAATAAAAACAATAACAAAATATCAACAACAATAAATTAAACTACAACAAATACATCTACCGAAAACTAGAAACAAATTCAAACGAAGCTGGAGGTGGATGTGAATGAGAACGAGGAGAATTTGAATTGGGAATGAAGAGAATGAGAAATGAAGAGAATGAGGAAGAAAGAAGAAAGAAGGGGGATGGAGGAAGAGAAGCAAGAAACAGAAGGAGGATGGAGTAGGAGATCAAGTAGGAAAATGAGAACTGAGAACAAGAAGAGAACAAGAAGCAGAAGGAGGAAATTGAGAAGTGGAAGCAGCAGCAAGTGGAGAAGCCATTAATAACTTGTGACATAACCTCAATCCAGAGTGGGGCAACAACAACAATAACAACAACAAAAAGGTACAAAAACAAGGATGACAAAAATATGTATAACAAAAACAAAAAGGCGGACAAGAACAACAATGACAAAAACAACACGAATAGAAGAAACAACAAGAATAGAAAGACAACGAGGATAAAATAAAAAATAGTTAAAAAAAATATGAAGTATAAGAACAACAACGACAAAATCTAAACAAGGACAAAATAAAGAAAACAACAACAATAGTAACAACAACAATAACAACACCAGAGGAACTATAAAAACAACAATAACAAAAAGTTCTTGAAGCTGGTGCCGGATGCAAATTTAAAGCTCACATTGAGTGTGACAGAAAAATAGAGAGAACGGAGAGGAGAGATAGAAAGAGATTGAGAGAAAGGGAGAAGGAGAGAGGTTGCTGGAATAGGAAGACCATGCTTAGAGTGAAGGAGGCCAACCATATGGAGAGTTAGAGATAGCAAATAAAAAAAATGGCAACAAAACAATCAAAAAAGAGATAGAGAAAGAAGCTGATGGCATCCTTGTGGAGCCTGGAAAAATGTTCTTGCAGGCTGAAGTACTGAGAAAAAAAATAGAGATTGTGATGGAGAGAAGGAGAGAGGGACAGAAAGAGTTAGAGATAGAGAGAGTTAGAGGGAAGAGTATAAAGTGAAATGAAGAACTAGGACAACGGATGCAAAATAAAACGAACTTAGGAAGACTTGAGTGCGTTGAGAGGATGTTGGAGAGCAGAGGGGAAGAGAAGACGACCTAGAGAAGGATGGTATGTGGACATGAAGGAGGCTAGAGAGAGAGAGAGAGAGAGAAGAGGCGGGATAGAGCGAGTGAGGGAGAAAGAAAGCTTTGTAGAGATTCACAATAAAATCCGGGATACAAAAGGATGCACGCAGAAGACGAGCAGAGCAACAGAAACTAAAGCTGCAGGTGTAACGTGAGTGGAGTAGGAAAAAATAGAGATGATGAAAAAAGAGTTGATGAGAGATGATGAAAAAAGAGATGATAAAAAAAGGTGATGAAAAAAGAGTTAATGAAAAAAAAAAGATGAAAAAACAGAAAATAAAAAAAGGTTCATGCAAAATAGAAGATGTAAAAAGAGCAGGTAGAACGGAAGGAAATAAGGAGTAATCAAATGGAAAGATGAAAAAATAGAAAAGGAAAAGTGAGACGAAAAATCATCCCTTGGGAAGGGAAGATGGGAAAAAGAAAAATGAGAAACAGAAAATGAAGAAGTTAGATGAAAAAAATATAGATGAAAAAAAAAGATAATGAGAAAAGGGACGATTTAAAAAAATGAGTGATGAAAAAGAAAAGGTTTTTCACCTTTCGAAAAAGATGAGAAAAGTGAAAATAAAAGGAAAAAATGTTTTGTAAAAAAGTGGAATAAGAAAAAATATATGATATAAAAAGGAAGACGATTAAAATGGAGAGTTTGGCAAAAAGAAAGATTTACAAATGAAAAGTATGGCAAAAACAGACCATAAAAGAGAAGCAAGTATGAAAAAAAATCAAGTATAAAAAAAAAAAAATAAAGTATGGAAAAAAATCGAGGATGCAAAAATTATTGCAGAGCAGTATAAAGGAAACGAAAGCGAACGCAGGAAGTGACAGGAAGGAGTGAATAATGAACGATGGCAACGTGACTCGTGTTGCATTTCCATGGAGGCGCCATGGATTCGTGTCTAGATGATGATGGTGATGATGACGATGTTGATGATGAGGATATTGAAGATGATGAGGATGTTGAAGATGATCTGCATGACGATGATGATCGGATAATGGTCAAGCGATGGTCAGTGAACCGTAGTGAAAGCGAAGGATGTGCAGGAAATTCTGAATGACAAAAAAAGAGGAACAAGAAGGAGCAACAATAGAGTTAAGAAGAACAACAAAAGAGTAAAGAAGAACTAACGGGAATAACAAGAGACCAATGAAGGACAACAACAGCAGCAAGGAACGACAGGAACAGCAACAACAAGACTGCAACAGGGATGAAAGGAAGCACCTGACTTCGATGTCCATTGAAGTACTCTTGAGGACATCACGAACTCGTTGGATATTGACAGTGATCAAAGGAGTTAAAGCTAGAAGAAAAGTAAGTGAAGAATATTGAGGGAAGAAAAGAAATCGAAGGATAGTGAGGGAAGACGGGTGAGAGAATGTAAGTGATAGAAGAAAGGTTTGAGAAGAAAATTTAGGAAAGGATAGACAGAGTAGGAAAGTGAAGAAGAAAGTGAGGGAAAAACCATCTAAAAAATAATCTGTAAGTGCAATTCTCCCTGAATGGTTTTTAGTATTTAATAGGAGCCAGTTGAAGGATTTTGTTCAACGATAAATGTAAAGTAGAATTATTTTTAAGGTAATAAAAAAATATATAAAAATGGAAACAAGTACAAAACAAGAAAAAAGTGTGATAAAGGAAAAAAAATAAGTGAAAACATTTTTATAATGAAGAAAAATTTGTAATAAAAACAAATCTCACAAGAAAAATTAAATTGGAACAAAAAATTCCCACTTTAAAACTACAGCAATAATCCAAAAGACTTTCTCCTCCTCCTTCTCCTGGAGGACTCCATGTGACACAAGATTCGAGAAATTTCACAATCAACTTGTTTATGAATTTTTCAAGCGAATGTCTTTATTTTGATTTCTCCCTCACACAGGATTCACACGCGCATCCTTGCGATTAGTATGGACACCTTTCAGGATCCTCGTCGTTTCTCCTGTCGTCCTTTCTTCTGTTGTTATTTCTTCTAACGTTCCTTCCCCTTTCGTTCTATCTTTATCGTCCTGTCCCTTTGGCCCTGTCGTCGTCTCTTTTTCATTCTGTCTCCATCGAAGAATATTCTCATTCAAAAGATAACGTCAGGAAACGATTTTCTCGCCTCGATTTCGAGACAAAGTCAAAGGCTAAAATCTATCCAAAGTGTTCGCCCGCATATCCTTTTGACGCCAGTTGCCTTTTTATCCCGTTGTTTTTTTTTTTGTTCTACTGTTTTTTGTTTTTCTCCTGTTTTTTTCTTTTGTAGCTTGTTTTTATTCCTTTATTCCCAGTTTTCCTTTTTGTTCTTGTATTTTTTAATACATTTAAAGTGAATTTCTGATGTGCACGTTTGGCACCAGGTGGCTCTGAGGCATTTTGAATTGGATCGCTATTATTGTTGTTGTTATTGTTGTTGATATGTTTTTGTTGTTATTATTATTGTTGTTTTTATTATTATTGTTCTTATGATTATTATATTTTTCTTTTATTGATTTTTCGTGAAGAGTATTCTTTTTTCATCTTGATTTTTGGTTCTTCGCAGAATGTTATTTTGATTCCAATTGTATGTTTCAATTGTATTTTTGTTATAATGTTTTTTTTCTTTTGTTGTTCTAAGGTTCTTGTTGTTTTTCTACTGTTGTTTTTTTTATACTAAGAATATTGTTATTATTTCAATGACATTGTTTTTTTTTTTGTATTCTAAGGAAGTTTTTATTTTTCCAAAAATTCAGTTATTGTTATGCCAAAGTTCCTATTCTTGTTGTAGGCATATCATTTATATTTGATTTTCTGGCCTCGATTTTTTCCCACTCACCCTCAACGTCTTCTTGAAGTCCTTCGCTGTTTCCTCATCTTCCTCACGTCCTTCGAATCATTCTCTCTTCCTATCCCTCGCTCCGTTCCCCATTCGCATCCTTTTATTTCGATTTTTTTCCCTCACCCTTCGTTTCCCTCCTTCTCTCTCTCTCTGCAATTCCCTTTAATGCCTTTTCTTCCACCTCCTGGCCGCGTTCGCCTTTGGATTTTGTTGGATCCACCCTCGAAGTTTTTACGAGACAAGCAAATCAAAAGATTATTTTTACTGCCAAATTACATTTTCATCTCGGCGAGTGTCCTTGCGAGCAGCTCTGGGCTCGATGTCTGTCTGTCGTTTCCATCTTTTTTCCTTTTTACACTCTTCCTCTCTTTCTTACTTCCTTTTTATTTTTTTACTTCCTTCTCTCCTCAAGATTTTCAGAGTTTTTGTTTGGTATTTTTTTTCATCCCCAAGCGAAGTCATATTTTTCGATATCCTTTCTCGCACATCCGGCAAATGTTTCTGTCTTTCTCTCACATCCGGAAAATATTTCAGTCTCCTTCTCTCCATTCGATTTCGCCATATTTGTGTCTTTCGGTCTCCTTCTTTCTCTGATTTTGCCATATTTTGACAGCATTAAATGCGTCGATCTAATAACAACAGGATTAGCTGGATTTTCATGGCATATTTTCAGGCGAAGAACCTACTGATAAAACGAACGAGCGAGTTATAAAACCGAAGGACCAAATGAGAGAACGAAGGACCGAATGCGAGAACGAAAGAGCGAGAAAGAAACCAGAGAAACAGAACGAAACAGTTCGAGTTCGAATCGAGTGGATTCTGCAACGAAACGACTCAATTTCATTTCGCTCCTCCCTTGTTCTCTTACGTCAAATCATTATCAAAGATAATTGCCATTGACAGAGGGCCGTTTCTACGGAAGCTAAAACGGAAGCGAGAAAATAAATCATAGCATTTGTGAAGTTCCAGGAAGGAAACAGAGATGGATGAATCATGGGGAAATTCAGGTTATTTCTGTCTAGGAAAAGATCAGGAAGGTAAGAGAAGTCAGGAAGTCTGAAGTCGCTAAAAGAATAGAATAAATAATCATTTCTCATAATCATAGAGATTGAAGAAAACTAAACAGATATATTCAAAGTATCAGTGTAAATAAATAAAATTTTATCTTATATAAATAGTGTAATAAATAAAAAAATAAATTAGAATTAAAAAAAGAAAATATTTTAAAAACGAAAATGAGAAAATCGTTCTCTGAAAAATTCTGATAATCCTACAAATTTTCAACCCAAAAACAAATTATAAAAAAAGTTTCTTTCTAATTCCTTAAGATCATGTCAATCAAATAAGACTTCAAAATAACAACTACAATTAAACATGAAACTCTATTTCGTGAAATGAAACCCTATTTCTTTCTCAGTACTGATCACTTAAAAAGAGCTCTCAAGTTTTTGTCATGAGCTTCTTAACAACCCAAGTACTCTTAATGGCAGTTCAACTATACTTTAGTGAAGAATTTAATCCTTGATAATTCCCTCCTCCTCCATTCGATGTTCTCTCATAAAACTCGAGCTCCATTGGAAATAAATTCAATGGATGCCAACATTGAAATAAGAAGAAGAAAAGGAGAAAAAATAATAAAGAGAAAAATTTAAGAAAAAAGAAATGAATATAAAATGAGAAAAAAACTAATAAGAAGTGAGCAGAATATAGATAAAAGGGGAGAATAAAGAAATGAGAAAATATAATACGAAAAAAATAATCAATAACAGAAAATATAAAAATGCTTAAAAAATAATCAGAAAAATAAAAGAAAATAATGCAGAGAGAAAATAAATAAAGGATAACAAAATAATAATAGAAAGCAAAAACAAATAATCAAGGCACAAGTCAATGAGGAAATGAAAATCGATTGGAATTTTTATGATGCAGAAAATTAAAAGAGTTCGAATATTTCTCTTGCTCCATCTCATCCTCTCTCTCATTCTCCATAGCGTTCTTTCTCCTTTCTCATTCACTCTCTCTTACCCTCAATCTCTTTCTCTCTCCGTCCTTCTCCTTCTGGCTCTTCACGAAGGTCTCTCAATTGCTGAGGCCTCTCATAAAAACGGCAATTTAAACAACAATATCAATAAATGAAGCGAACGATCGGAGAGGGTTGGAGGAAACAATAGCAAAAACGAAACAAAAACACAAGCAAAAACAAGAACAAAAATACCAGCAAAAACATTAGCAAAAACAAAGGGCTCAATGCAAATTAGGAGGCGGCTTAGGGTGATGAAAGAAAGGGTCTTTGATGGGTCGTACCGAGGACGAAGTGGAACCGAATCGAGGTCTGTCAAGGGTGACCTTCCTCCATCCTTCTATTATTTGCTGTAGGTCGCAACAAATCGCTATCTAATTTGTTAGAAATTTATTTTAAACGTCGTTTGAATGTCCCGCGAGCAGTTACGAGAATAAAAACAATAATAACAACAACACAAATTAAAACAAGAACAATGATAACAACAATAATAACAACAAGAAGAACACAAAAGAATAATAGAAGAAATAACAATTCATAGGAAATAAATTGTTCTCACGTTGATGTTTTGCTTCAAAAGACAAATAGGAACAAAAACAATGTGAAAACCTATTTCAATGACAACAACAAGATGGTCTTAAAATCATAAAAATAACTAGAAGAAGGCCTTAAAATGACAACAACGCGAAAGCATTAAAATAACAAAAACAAGAAGACTCTGAATTACAACAAGAAGTTCTTAAAACGACAACTAGGTCTTAAAATGACAACAACAAGTCTATAAATGACAAGGACATTATTGAAGGACATTTCAATTGATTGTTGTTGTGGTAATTGTTATTGTTGGTGTTTCATTCAATTCCCTTCATTCATTCGCATCGATTTGTTTATTGTTTTCTGTCTTTGAGGCAAATTTCTGACAAAATACATTTTCCCAATTTGGTTATTTATTTGGATATTTATATTTATAATGTTTGAACCTTGTCTTTGGCCTTCTGTGTTTCTCTTTATTACATTTTCACTTTGGTAGTCCTTGATTCTTAGAATTTTTAAGTCTTCTTGGGAAATTCTACCCATGCCTAAAAGTATGCTGCAAATTCTTGAACCTCTCGGTGGTCAATCGATCTCGACTCGATTTCAATTCAATTTCCATTCATCGTAAATTTAATTTTCGATTCGCGATTTCCTCTTCGTGATTTCCTTCTCATTGTTTCCTCCTTTTTTCCCCACTTTCTCCTTCACTTCTCTCACCAAGTATGGCTCATAAATTGCACCAGATATCAGAGAATCTGCGCCTGAAGCTAGACTATGATTTTTTTTCCAATCTCTTTCTGTTGAAAAGCACAAGTGAGAAAGCGAAGGAAAAGCAGGAAGAAAATGTGGAGAAAGTGTGAAGTGAGAGAGAGAGAGAAGAGTACGGAGAGATGAAGCAACAACAAGAATATTGATGACAAAAATAACAAAAACAAAAACCATAATCAAAACAATAACAAAAACCATAAACAAAACAAAAACAGAAACAATGACAAAAAACAATAACAAAAGTTATGAAAACAACAAAAACATTAACAACAACAATAAAAATAACAACAACGACAATAAAAAAAAAAAACAAAAATAACAACAATAATGCCAATAACAACAACAACATTGACAATAACAACGACAAGAGAAATTATACCCAGCCATTAAAGCGAAAATTCAATTACAACAAGAAACAACAACCATAAATAATGAGTTTTTGTTTTTCTTCCACTTCCTTCATTCATGGCAAAAGATTGATGGGAGTGTGGAAGGAAGGGTCAGATGATAGCAAGAGGAGGCTGTGGTGTTGAAGGATGTTCAGGAGGGTTCAGGAAAAAGAGAGAAAAAGGTGGGGAGAGAGAGAGAGATGGGGAGTAAGAATGAGGAATAAACTGTGGTTAAAGAGGTCGCGGTAAAGACATCTGACGTTGTTTGATCTATGTTTAAAAATAAATAAAATAAATAATAAAATTTAATATTGAGAAAATAAGGAATCAAAACCAACAAGAAAAAAGATAAACTAAAAAACAGAAAATAAATTTAAAAAAATTAAGAAGAAAATTTATAAAAGCCAAATTAAGTCAAAGCAGAAAAAATTAAATAAGAAGAAATATAAAGGATCAGTGGATTAGTGAAAATTCATGAAGCAGAAGTGAAGAAAGAAGTGAAATAGAAGGTCGGTGACTCCCACGGCGTCTTCCAGGACGTTGGTTTCCAAGGGAACCGCCAAAGGGCACGGCCCACCCTGTGGGGAGCGATGACTCCACGTGCGCATTTGCCTAATGAAGATTTATTGCTTTATTAGGAAGCAACATTGGAAGCAAATGGCAATAAAAAAAACTGGCAGTGGTTCCGGGAGAATTGGGCTAATCCTAATTATTTTTCGCTTCCTACTTTCCCCTAATTCCAAATTAATTAAATGTGAGATTAAGAAAACAATTACAAATTAATTTTATTTTTCTACGGAAAGATTTTATTTTTTATAAAGCTTTTTAGTTATTCTAATTATTTGTTGATTACATTTTTTATTCACTTTTTATAAAATTTGCATTGTTATTAAAAAAAAGATTAAAAAATTTTATTAATTATATTTTTTTACAATTTCTAAATAACTCCAAATTATTTAAGAAAACATATTAAATTTCAATAAAATTTAAATAAAAATACAATCAAATACTAAATTGTAAAAACTAGAAAAATATATTAATAATCAAATTATTATTTAACATTAAAAGTGACAAATAACTCGAAAGGAAAATTATATAAATAATGTCGATAAATGAATAATATGAATAAATGAAATAAATATTTAATAAAATAAATATAATACATATTTTATAAAATACATAAAATACAACTTTACATGAATTTACTCTGATCCCCTTAAATTGAAATTTCGCCGTTTTAATAATTCAAATAACCCAACCCTTAATGGGTTCGAATCCCTTGATTTTCTTTTTCCATTTCCTTTCGTATTTTCTTCTATTGAATCCTTTTCTATTTTTTCTCTATTCAAATATTCTATTTTGTTCTATTATCCCTAAAATTTTCATTTCCCAACATTTTTTCTGTCAATTTCCTTTCTTAAATTTCTCCATACCGAATATCCTTTTTCAAGTTTTTTTTCCGCTGTCTGCTTAAATACAATTAGATTACATCTTGTATGTGTGTGTTTTGAGGCAGTCGATAGATGTGTGTATGTGTATTTGTAATAATGTGTGTATGTGCTTGGGTGGTATTTCTCTGTCTGTGCGTGAGGGTGTTCGTGTGAGAATGTTCAATGTGTGTGTGCGAGCGTGTGAAGATGTTCGATATGTGTGTGTGATAAGGCGATCAAATCCATCGAAATCGCATTCCACACGGAGTTGTTGTTATTATTGTTGTTTCTGTTGCTATTATTGTTGTTATTCTTGTTGCTGCTGTCGAAGGTAATACAACCTCATCTCCGGACCAGGATATAAGCCGATTTCATCTAGAGCCTCATGATTTAGAATAAAAACTTGTGAAAACCCATCAGAGATGGAGGAAAAAAAATTACAAAAGACTCAGAGTCTTGGAAATTGAACAAATGAGAGAATGAGAGAGGTGGATATTGAAGAGATGAAGTGTAAAATAATTATAAGATTGAGAATGTTTTTAAAGGCTTGAAAAATCCACATTAGAATCTGATTTAAAGTTCCTCAAGTAGTTTTTGAAAAGATTTTATGTCGTTTTAGAAAAAAATCTCCTTAAATTTATTTTCATTTAAAAAAAATACTTTCTTCTGGATTTCTTCAAATAAATTGAATTTTATTTCGATTTAAAAGAAAACCTCCTTCTAGAAAAAATTTAATAAAACTCAATATAAATGAATTTTCTTTTCGATTTAAAAGAAAACCTCTTGGAAAAAAAGAATGCTTCCTACATATAAAAATTAAGTTAATTTCCTTCCACTTTGTTTTCCATCACGAAATTCTCAAATTTTTCATTCAATTTTCTAATTCTCGCCACAAACACCGCAGGATATACAGGATTCTCGCCTACACCTTCTCCCAACGTAATGAGATAGGTGACATTTTTCGTTATTATTTCATAATCAACTCTCGCGTGCGGTTGATGGAAAATAAAGTGGTGGCTGAGCCTGCGGGAACAATTTTAATATCCTAGATCATGAGATCAGGATGTGTTTGGCTTCCTGAGAATGGACGAGAATCTTGAGTGTGAGAGAGAATATTGAGAGTGAGGTTGAATCCTGAGACTGAAGGACAATCTTAAGAAAGTTGAGAGAGAATCCTGAAAAGGGAATCCTGCGAATGGAGAAGAATCCTTAGACTTATAGTGAATCCTGAGGCTTTCTGGTGAATCCTTATAATGATGAAAAATTTTTTATTTATTTTTCTGAAATTTCATTTCACCACAAATGACTTTTTAATAAAGAGAATAGAATGAAAAATGAATTTCATGACAAGGAAGTCAATAAAATGAGAAAAAGGAAAACATAGAAAAGGATTTCGGGCAAAAGAATCTTTGGCAAAGTGCAAACAAATTTGGGACAAAATTCGGTTTGGAAGAGGACAAAATTCGAGATGTAAAAAGGTTACAATTTGAAAAACAATAGAACAAAATTCGAGATGCAAAAGGATCAAATACGAGATGCAAGAGCAATCAATTTTTTATGCAAGAGAAAGAAAAATCTTGTCAAAAGAGAGAGCAAAATCGAAATGAAAGAAAAAGAAAAATTAAATCCAAAAAGAAGGAAAAATCGGAATGAAAGAGAAATGGAAATCAAGTCGAAAGAAATCAAAGGAAAATCAAGATGGAATAGAAATAACAACGTAGGATGCAATAAAAGGATACAAAAAATGAATGAAATAAAAGAAAATTCACCATCAAGAAGAAAAAAATTCACAATCAAGAGGAACAAAAATTCATGAGGGAAAAAGAAGAAAATTTACGATGGAAAGCGACGAAATTCGACTTTGATCATTCGTTCTTTGTTTCCTTCATTCTTGTAAACAAATTAGTCTTCTTCCTCAAAACCTTGACATCCTTTCCTTTAATTTTATTTTTATTTTCTTTTCTTTATATTTTCTTTTCTTTATTATATTTATTTTCGTCTTCTGCATCATCGTTCTTCTCTTTCTTTGTGACAAACCAATTGACCTCATTTTTCATTAACTTTGAAGATACTTTCAAAAAAATTTACTTAAAAATAAAATCTCGTTTGAACAAATGAAGTGACTTTTTCATCGAATTTACTCAATTTACACCGAACTTTCTCTCTCGTCTTCAGAATCTTCGAAATTCTTCAGAAGTCTGAGGTTTGCATGAAGTTCTTTAAATATTTCCTTGAACAATTCTTTAAGGATTTTCGTCGACCGACTTCGACTTCGAGGAATCTTCTTCTAGGGAATATTTGTTGTTATCTAAGGGGTGGAGGGATGGAGAGAAGAAAGAGAGGATGATGGAAGAAAGGAAAGATGGGAGGAAGAATGAAAGAAAGGAGGGAGAGATGTTGCAACAATTTCTCTGAATGCAACTCATTTTAAATTAAGCAGAAACTTCTGCATGATTTCACATTTTCATCAATTTTGTTCTCGTCTCCAATCTCTTCTCCTTTCTCATCCACATCATTCTATTCGTCTTTTGGCATAGCCTTCAATTGTCATGTGGTCGTTGTTGTTGTCGTTATTGTTGTTGTGTTTATTGTTGTTGTGTTTATTGTTGTTGTGTTTATTGTTGTAGTTTTTATTGTTGTTATTTTTGTTATTGTTGTGGCAGCAATTGTGTCTGAATTTATTTGCCATTTGCTTTCCCTTTCTTCCCGCATATAAACAGAGACGATTGTTCTATTTACCTCTCTCTCTCTCTTTGTTTTTCTGCGTCTATTTATCTGTCTCTCTCTCATAATCTTTCTTTTGTTTTTTTCTTTTTCTTTTGACCATCTCGCTCTATTTATTTGTTTGCGATTTCTTTTGTTTGCTTCGTATGCAGCATGGATTTGGGGGAAGATGGAAAGTAGAAGAAATTCTTGCCAATATTTTGATTCAAAGGAAAAGTGAGAGGGGAAAAAACAGACACACAGAGAGATAGAGAAGGGGAGAGATGTAGAAAGAAACAGTCAAACACAGAGAGAAAGAGAAATGAGATTCAATCATGAGGCGACAAATTAAGGAATCTAGAGTGATGTGAGAAGCAGAATTTTTGACCAAATTTGACCAAATAAGAACATGATGAGGAACAAAGGAGAAGTAGAAACGAAAGAATATAAAGAAAGAAAAGAAAGAGGAGAAAAGAAGATATGGATAATAGATATAGGAAATAAGAAGAATAGACAAGAGAAGAGGTCTGAAGGCCAAGAAAACGAGAATGCGAGGGCCGAAGGAATAATATTATGATAACAAGTAAATTACGAATAATTATTGAGTAATGAAGGAATTACATTCGGTTTGACGAGATATTAGCCAGAGAAAAATAATGATTGAGGGTGATAATTAGAGAGAAACTGATATAAAGGAAGAGAAGAAGATAGAGTGTGATTATTAGACAAAAAGAGAGAGATAGAATGAAATCATTATGAAACAAGAAAAGAGAATGAGAGATATTGAATGTAATTCTTAAACATGAAAAGATAATGACAGATATGGAAGGTGATTGTGAGACAAAGAAAGGGAAAATTTTGAATTACAAGAAAATTCGATTGATTTTTGGACTAGCATGACTACGAGAGTAGAAGGAGAAAAATATAATTTCTCCCTTAATTTTTCTCTATCTCCTTAGATTTTGTTCTTATATCCATTGATTTCATTCTCTCTCTATCTCATTTGATTTCTTTCTCTCTCTATCTCATTAGAATTCTTTCTCTATCTCCCTTGATTCCTATCTTCTTCACTCTCTCTCTTTTCATCTTCCTCTCACATTGGCGCCCACATTCCGTCACGAACAATCGATATCCTTTGATATCCTTGAAACCCAACTCGAAGCGGCGCCGTCGCCATTGAAGCGTCCTCCACACAAGGCGTCCGCCCCCCAACGTGCGCCTGCAGCGCTCGCATGTGAACTCGCACAGGTGCAACATGTGGTAGAAACACACACATAGACACTCATATGTGTGTGTGTGCATTTGTGTGGGAACGCAGCCAATGTTGCCACATCGTGTGCATCGTGTCGTTTGTGCTGGCGGCGCAGCAACCTTCGATGAACGATGTCGAGCGATTATTTGTTTAGGATTAGTTCAAGTGTTTGTTGTCATCGTTGTAGTAGTTATTGTTCAAAATTTGTTGTTGTTAGAATTGTTATTGTTGTCATCGTTGTAGTTATTGTTGAAATTGTTGTTGCTATTGTTATTATTATTATTGTTGTTGGAATTGTTGTTATTCTAGTATTCTTCTTGTTGCCCTTGTTCTTGTTATTGTTGTCCTTACTTGTGCAGTTGTCTCCTCTCATATTTATTGTTCTTCTTCTCCTTTCTATTGTTGCCCCCACATCATCATCACTATCGTCTTCATCATCGTCATTATCATCATTATCATCACTACCATCATCACTATCATCGTTTGTTCTTGTTGTTATTATTGTTGTTATTACTATGCATAGTCGTTTTTATTGCTGTTGTTGTTATGTTACCTGAGGCTATAGTTCTTGATATTGAAGTTTTTGTAGTAGTAATTCTTTTTATTGTTGTTGGTATTTTTGTTGTTATTATTCTTATTATTATTGTTGTTGTTATTATTATTGTTCTTGTTACTATTGTTGTTCTCGTTTTTGCCATCATTTCTCCCTTCAAACTGATTTTATATTCAATGCCAGCAGCAAGCAATTCACTGTAGGAATTTATAATAACAACAACAACTATAATATCAACGAGAAGTGCATTTAAAATAACAAAAAATAATAATAACAACAGTAAAAATCAACTAAAGCAACAAAAACTATTGCTATAATATATATACGATAATAAGAAAAAATTATATTACTTGAAAAAAAATGTTGTAGTTTCATTTTTACAATAACAATTACAACGACAACAATAAAAGCAATAACAACAAAAACCACAATCACTAATACAACAACAATAAAATAAATAACAAAAAATACAAAAAAAATAAAATTAACAACTACAAACGATTATAACAAACACCAATACAACAACAACGATTACAAGAATCACAAATACAACAACAACGATTACAACAATCAGAACTATAACAATAAAATTTACAACAACAACTGCAATAATAATAACAACCACTCTTACAATGGCCTGCAGGATCCTCAGCATCCTGAACGCCATTTTTTCCCACGGCGATATTTTTTCCATTGTTCAATCAATATTTTCTCTCCTCTTTCACTCACTCTTCCCACCCGCTTCTTCTCTCTCCCTTCTTTTTTCCTGTACTCGATTGTTTCCATGATTTAAATCGCTTCCACATTTTTCCCTCGGTCGCATTTCCTCGAACTCTTTGAATGGCAATTGTCGCTGAGGTCAAAAGTTTGCATTGACGTCGTCGTCCTTCCTCTTGACTTTCAATATCAATATCAATTGCAATAAAATGTCCATCAGCATCCTCTTCTTTCTTTCTTCTCCTCTTTGTTCGATTTAATTTTGTACTTTTTGTCATTAACTTTTTCTTGTAATGATATTTTTCCTTTGGCATCTTTTATACAATGAAATTTGCTATGGGGATTTATTCATACACTGAAATTTTTCTTTAAAATATTTTAAACATTGATAATTTATTTTGAAGATTTTTTTAATATACTTACATTTCTTATGTGAAATAATTTATATTCTTTTCTTAAATAATTTTATTTCATTTAAATGAAATACTTTAAAATATTTCTGTATTTTTGTTGACTACGTCTATACATACATTATTATTCTTCGCTACATAACATTATTTAATATAAAATGTTTACAAATTTATTTTATTTTTTATATAATTTATTTGTAGTAACATAGCTCAATTAAGTTGAAATTTTATATTATCTACAAATTGTATTTATTTTTAATTTGAATTATTTTTTTCTCATTTTTTGCATAATCATTAAAATTTAAAATTTTAAAAAATTATACAAATTTTATATATTTTGATTTTGAGTGTTTTTCTCTTCTTCTTCTCTTGAAATCTTCCCTTTTAATAGACTTCCGCTAAAATTTTTTTACCATTTCCGGATCTAATTTCGCCGTTCCAGGTTCATCTCCATATAAACAATTTAATATATCTTAACTTTGTTTTATTTCCTTTCACTTGAGTGATTTTTCATTTGTTATCATTGATTGTTTTTTCCCCCGATTTCAATTTCCAATCGTTGCCTCTCATCCCTTAATTTTTGCTTCATTTTATTTATCATTTGTTTGTTTCTCGTCCCTCATTTTTTTTTACTTCTCATGCCGTTTTCTTGTTGTTTTACGATTTTTTTCTTCTCAATGACCTAATTCTTTTCTCATTTTATTTTGATTTCTTTTTCTAATTACTTTCCTTTTTCTCACTTTTTTGCAGTCCACGATTTTTTTTCTTTTCACATTTCTTGGCTTCTCTTTCCTCTTTTTGTCTGCTTATTTTCCCAAAATTTTTTGAAGTTACTTTTTTTATTTTTACTTTCCAAAAAATTATTTTTATTTCTTCTTCATTTCGTTTCATTTCTCCCTGTTTTATTCATTTCCCGCCTTTGTTTTAAGATTTTTGCCTTCCTTCGACCACCCACCCATTAAAAAATTTCCATCATCCCCTTCTCCATCCACCTGTAATCCGAATATTGTTTGCTTCCTTTTTTTCCACTCCCTCTTACAACACCTCAGTTCGTTCAACTTCATTGAGCCTTTCGATTCATTTCATGCAGACGTTTTTTTTGTTTTTCCTCATTCTACAAAATTTCTCTCCTTCCAATTGGAAATCTTTCATTCTTCTTATCCTCATCTCAATCGATTTCACATGCCAATGTGAAGGATTTTTTTCTCACCTTGAAGTCCGGAACCTCGATCAAATCTTCATCCTCAGCCTCGTATTCTCAACCTCACCCTTGTCTCATCCTTATCCGTTTCTCATTCTCATCCCTGTTTCATTCTCATCTCGTCTTCATTCATACCTCGTCTTCACATCTCTTCTCTTTTCTTTATCTTTCACATATTTTCTCTCGTCTTGTCCTTTCTCCACTCTTAACTAATCTTCATCTCATCTCAAGGCTCCCCTCATCATCATCTTCATCCTCATTTCATCCTCATCTTCATCATCATCTTCATCCTCATCTTCCTTCTCACCTTCTCTTATCCTGAACTCATCTCATCAATTCCGTGAATTCCTTTTCATCCCAATCCACAATCTTTCATTCACCTCGTCCATTCCATTTCTTGCCCTTAATTTTCCTTCTCTTTCATCTTCCTCCTCCCTCTCCTTCTCTTCCTCCATCTCCTTCCACATTCCATTCCAACACTTTTTACTCTGATTCTTTCTTTCACTTCTGCTTCCTGTTGTTTTCCACCGCATGCCGATCAACTTTACCTTTGTCTTCGATTTCGACTTTTCTCATTTGAGATTTCCATACAAATTTTCGTACAAAATTGAAATTCACAATTGAATAAATTTAATGAATTTCTTGCTTTTTTTGTGATTTTTTTCTTGTTTTTTATTGCCTTGGTTTGTTTTGCTTTGATTTTCTTTCGAATCTTTGGTATTTTGTTATTTTTTTTTTATTGTTGTTGTTATTGATCTGTTGTTTTTTTTTTGTTGCATGTATTTCATTTGTTTTTGTTTTCTCCTCAGTTGTTTTTGTGAATTTTATTTGTTTTTCATTTCCATCGAAGTCAATAAATTCATTCATTAATATTCTAGAATGCTTCGAAGGAAATTGATTTTCCGTTTTTGTTGTGATTCCGATTTGTTGTAATTTTTTGCTTATTATTGTTGTTATTCCTTATTGTTGTTGTGATTTCGTGTTTGTTGTTATTGCTCCTTATTGCTATTTTTGCACCTTAAGAACAAATTTCCTCGCAACGGAAGAAGAAATCATGAAGCAGGAAACGAGGTTTTAATCCTGAAAACTTCCTTTATTACGACCTTCACATTGAATGTCGGTCACCATGCGATCGAATGATATTTTTCTCATAAAATTTCGTTGATATTTTTATATTTTTTTATATTATTTTATCTTCTTATATTCTTACTAACTATTTATATTCCTTTTTATATTTTTCATATTCTTCTTATACTCCTTTTTATCTTCGTATATTTCTTTTTATGGTTTTATATCCTTTTTTACCTTATTCTCTTCATGATCTCTTCTCATTCTCATTACAGCAAACATTTTACGGTCTCTAAAACTAAAAAGTTTTTTCTCATTAACTTGAACATTACTCATTTTTATATTTATTTTTATTATTTTTACTTTTGTTTTTAGTGTTTCTAGTGTTTTTTATTGTTTTTATTGTTTTTAAATTTTCGTTTGAATTTTATATACTTTTTTCTTTTATATTTTCTTTTAACTTCTGTATATTGTTTTTTCTTATATAATTTTAACTTTAATTTATATATATTTTTTTTAATTTATATTATTTTATATTATTTAACTTTTGTATATTTTTTTGACTTTTTTATATTTTTTTTACTTTTTATATTTTTTGACTTATATTTATATTTATTATATATTTTTTTTACTATAATATTATTCCCATTTTTATTTTCACCCCCGTTTTCATTGCTTGCTGTCAGCATTGGTGAAATTCTTCAATTTTATTTTTCGCTTTAACGCCATTAGTTTGCCACCATTTCCTCGTTAGTGCAATGGAAAGCTGTGGTAAGGTGAGGAGAGAGAGAGAGAGAGAGAGAGAGTGAGAGTGAGAAGGGAGAGAGAGAGAATTAAGGAGGCGAAGAGAAAAAGGAGTGAACTGGATTTTCAACGGTGGAATCCATGTTCTCGTCCTTGTAGAGCGGTTTTATTTCTCACTCTTACACCCTACTTTCTTCCTCCTTTCTCAAATTCTCTTTCTTTCTTTCTCTCTCTCTATTTCCATCACTCATTCCTTGCGATCATAAAAACTTTATGTTCACTTCGCTCCACCTCCGTCTTTTCGCCTCTATTACACGACTCAACTCAACTGGATTCGTTCCCAACCTGGCAGAATTTCATGAGAAGAAGTCATCCGTGTCAGGGTTACCGAGTGTTCGTTGTCCTGCCCAAAGGTTTTCTCTTGAAAGTCACAAAATAACTTGAACAAGTGAAAAAAGTATCAACAACGACTGAATAAAGTATTAAGAATGACAAAATAAAGTAATAGCAACAACTAAATAATATATGAGCAACAACTACAATAAAATTTGAAACAAATACTAAAAAAAATATTCAAAATAACCACAATAAAAGTTGAAACAAAATATTTAACAGGAACCTGGAATCCAGAAAAAATACAATTGAATATCAGAAAAAAAATACAAGTTGTTGGAACCAAAAATATAAAAAAATTACAGGTTTCAGGAACAAAATAAAAAACTGTAAGGCTTCTTGGTACTCAAAAAATTCACAGGTGGCTCTTACTAAAAACTCTTGGTCTTTTCTACATGGTTTCTTCACCCACATGACTCTTAATACGCCCTCTTTTCATCCGCCCCTTTTCACCCGCCCACTTTTTAACTTCTCTCCTTCCTTACTTTCTCTCGTCTTTCTCATAACGACCCCAAAAAAATAAAAACTTCTCTCTCTCCGTGTTGAATTTTCCTACATACATATTTTTTTTTTCGTTGCTCAGCCAAGGGAGAAGAAGA
>CM029565.1:36593632-36731671 GCA_017309665.1 Coelopa frigida
TTGCTATAGATTTATTTTTATTTTATACTTTTCCTTTCTGTATTTTTTGCTTTCTTCTAATTTTTATTTTATTTTCTATTTTTTGCGATTTTCTTTATTTATTTCTCATAATTTTTTGCTTTACGTTTTTTATTATTTGCTTTTTTCGTCCTTTTATTTTCTATTCTTTTTATTCGTTTTTATATTCTTCTTTTGTTTTCCCAGTATTTTTGTATAATTTTTCTTATAATTTTTTTGCTTTAGTTTTCATTTTATTGTCTTCCTTTGGTTTGCTTTTATTTTTTAGTTTTCCTTATATTTTATTTCATTCCCTCAAGGTCAGCGGAGTCTCAAGGGAACGACCCCCAGATCCACCTCGAGCCAACCCCAAGAATTTTATTGCCCTGTCATAATTACGCCCACGCTTTCAACTTCTTCATTGACTTCTTCGTGTTCGCCTTTGCCTTCGTCTTTTCCTTCGCCTCCTCCAACTTCTCTTCCTTCGCCTTCTCCTACTACTTTTCCTTCGCCTTTGCCCTCGGCCTTGCCTTCGACATTTGCCTGCTCAAAAGGATTGCATGTTCGTACCTTGGGCGCGTGCAGGCAAAACATGCAAAGTTTAGATTTTCCGAAAGAAAAACGCGGTTTCCGCGAGACGATAAGGTTGGTGGAGGGAGGATGAGCAAGGTGAGGAGGAGGGCAGAGAAGGATAAAGAGACAGACGGATAGGCAGAAGGACAGACAAAAAGACGAACGAGTAAAAGGACGAAAAAACAAACGATAGGCCAACGCGAAACGGACGGACAGACGAAGGAAAGACTGTCGGATGGACAGACGAAGGAAAAACTGTCGGCTGGACAGACGGAAACACTGACTGATGGATGGACGGCCGCGGACGGACGGACAGACAGACAGACAGCGTTTCACTCAGACATCGAGCCAACTCAAACAAAACGTCGTGTGGGCGACCGACTACGACGTCGACGAGGCTCGAACTTTGCCGACAGAATCGATAATCCTTGCAATTGGAAGGATATCCTTGTGGTAGACGAGGGCAGGAGTGAAAGGGCGTAGTGGGCGTGGTCGGTGGTTCGAGTTCAGCCGTCGGCCGCGAAAGGCGCTGACGGGCTTTTCGTGAGAAGTTTAAAACGCGCCACACCATGGCATTGAACGACGGCGACGACGAAGCCATAACGAAGCGAAGGACGTGAACGTGAAGGACATGCTGTAAATAAACACAGAAAAATATATGCACAAATAATTTAAAAGAACATTTTGCCACGAACTGATTTTCTTTAATAGTTGAAGGGCATTTTCTTAAATACATTATTTAGAATGAATTTAAAAATAAATTTCTAATTTTTTTAATAATAAATTCAATGCAAAAAATTATAGAATTCTTTTATTCAATGGATTTTTATATATTTTCTGTATACGAAAAACGTACGGAAATTTTTTAAAAATTCTGAAAATAGCGAGGGAATTTAAGTTATTAAATTGAATATAGATATTTAAAAATACAATTAAAATAAATTTACCATAATCGAATAATTATACAATATCTTAATTGAATAAAATATAAAAATAATTTAAAACAATTTTTCAAACAAATTACAGAAACTATGAGATTTCACTCAAATTCTTCAAATTGCTTGTTATAATTAATTAAATATCAATATAATTAAATCTCTTCTATTCCGATATTTTTACTAATTTCGCAATCTCTTTTTGTCTTACAGTGCGAGCCCGGTT
The DNA here is from genome assembly GCA_017309665.1 of Coelopa frigida. Lineage (NCBI taxonomy): Eukaryota > Metazoa > Arthropoda > Insecta > Diptera > Coelopidae > Coelopa > Coelopa frigida. The sequence goes on from CM029565.1 coordinate 36,595,364, forward strand.
TGGGCGCCAGCGTCATGTACAATCTCCTCTACAATCGTCCGCAGAAATTGATGCTGTTGGCCGGCTGCAGCACGGTCTGCACCACCGTCGCGGAGGCGGCCAAAATGTGGAATCTGATTGTGGTAAGTGCGAGAGGATGAAGAAGAGCGGTTTGTATAGGGGTGTCAAGAAAATTTTTGAACTAAAACATATATATAAAATAAATAAAAATATAAATCTGATGATCAAAGCAAAGATAATAAAAATGATTTTAAAATATCTTATTTAAAAGCGAATAGTTAAATTTTAATATTAATTTAATTTTAATTATAATAAAATGTTGTTATTATTTTTATATGAATTTCATTTAAATGTATTATTAATAATAATAATTGTTTATTTTTAATACAATCTATTTATTAACTTTATATTAAAATTGATCTAAGTGAAATAATTTATTTAAACATACATAAAAATTAATTATGACCAAAAATTAAACATTCAAAAAAATAAACTAAAGAGCTAAAAAGTAAATTAAAAACAAAAACCAAATACTATAATGAACTATAAACTTAAAACAGCAACAAATTTACTACTTAGTACAACAACAAATTTACTAAATACAACAAAAAAAGTTAAAAATTAAATACAACAACAACCGAACTAAATGATACGACAACTGAACAACAGCCACAAAACATCTGCCACTCAGGCTGAAAGTTTAAATGAGGTCAAGAGAGACACGTCAAAGTCCCAAAGAGGAAGATGTGAATATTGTTCGAGAAAGGGCGACAGAGAGGGTTGAAGAGATGGGAAAGATTGAGAGAGAGACAAAAAATAGAGATGGAAAATGCTGCCCGCTGCTTCCTCAGGGCCACACATTTAGATTCCGAATGACAGCGAACAGGGAGACAACTGCAGAGATGAAAGGATAAAAGCATCGGACACGGTGAGAAAAAATGTCCTGCAGCAGACGATGAGAATCGGACAGCAACAATAACAAAAACTATAAGGGAAATAACAATAAAAAAGCAATAACAATAACAACATGAAGAATGACAAAAAACAAAAACAAAAACCTCGAACCAGAGAGGAAAAGTTGAAAAGCAACGAGCTCAAAACTAATGCCAAGTGAAAAGGATGCGAAAAATCACCAAGGAGAATAGCAAAAATAACAACAACAACAACCACAACAATGAGCACGAGTGCACCTCGAGGAAATCAGAGAAATAGTGGTTGGAAAAGAGATGGAGGAGAAGTCGAAAATAAATGGACCAAAACCGAAAGCAAAGAATCCTGACGAAAGGAATTTCCAACCGTGACCAAAGGTGGCATGAGAAAAGGATTCAAAAAGAGAGTTAGCAAAAAGCAAAAAGGATTCAAACAAGAACGAAAAGGTTGAAATTTCGGTGAACGAAATTGTGAAAAGGAAATGAAATTAAATTGAAGACAAAGCCATGGAGAAGGGAGAAAATGAGAAAAATTCAGAAAGGAAAAAAAAACTCGACGCGATGATGGGAACTGTTGCTGACTTGTCATTGTTGGTGTTGTAATTTTTCGTTCATGTTGTTGTAATTGTTATTGTTTTTGCAATAAAAGAGGTTGTTGTTGTGGCAATAGTAAATTTTCTTGCTGTCAACAAATGATTGCCCTCGTTTCGTGTTGAATTCTGTTGAACGAGCATCAGATGCAGGTGCAGAGGAATTTAAACAAAAGTTTTCGTCTACTTCTCTTTGACTCTCTCGCTCACTCTCACTCTCTCTCACTCTCTCTCTCTCTCTCTCTCTCTCCTACTCTTTCTATTTGTCCATTCCAATAAAAGCTAAAGAAATTCAGTTCAAATAAAAAGAGACGTCGACAGAAAACATAGAATAAATAATTAAAAGTTTCATTTTGGCCCAAGGACATTCGGGAGTCTTGTAGTGAAGAAAAAGAAGTGAATCAATTGAGAGTTTTCAAAAATAAATAAAAGGGTTGAAGAAGGAGAGAAACAGATGTTTAGGAGTTGACTTCATACAGAAGAACTGATGTGAATAGGTTGAGAACTAGAAATGACAGGAATTTCACAACTTCATATAAAATTTTTACTAACTTTAATATAATTTTACTAATACAAAATAAAATTAAAAAAAAATATTTATAATATTTTTTCAATTCTATTCAAATATTTTTTACCATAATTAAATATTATCTTCAACCTGATAAAATTTTTTTCATTTTATAATTTTTTTGTATAATTATATTTTTTGTAATAATCCGATTAAGTTGTTTTAATTTAAAAACCCAATTAAAATTTTTCTGTGGCACCTCATTTGGATTTTTTATTCTATAACATAATTCGAACTTTTCGTGGTTCATTAATTAAATAATTTTTTACAAACTAATTCAAAACAATATTTTTCAAGTTTTTTTTCATGAGACCTGATTAAAATATATTTTCACAGAATTTTTGTTTATCCTTTTTTGATGTGCAACTTAATTTGTTTATTTCTTCTTAAATTTAATTCTAGTGTTTTTTTACTAGTTTTAATACTTTTGTTCATTTTTAATCAGATAGATTTTGATCTTCTATTTTTTTCAAACTAATTCAAATAATTTTGGTTTTTTCAATTAAATTAAAATATTTTTTTAATCTTCTTTAAATTAAATATTTCCAACCCTATTTAAATAATTTTTTCCTGTAATCATTTCAGCTCTGCTACGGCGCCTCGAGTCCCGCCCTATCGGATCGCAGCCGCTTCCCCACCCTCTTTCGCACACATCCCTCCGCCACGGTGCACAATCCGACGAGAATCAAGCTGATGAAGAAGTTCGGTTGGTCACGCGTGGCCATCCTGCAGCAAGCGGAGGAGGTCTTCATATCGGTGAGTTCGATCATTCTTTTCTCCTTTAATTTCATCCCCCTACTCGAGTTTTATCATTTTCCTTCACTCGAACAAAGTCCTTCAACGCATCCTATTAAAGAAAAAGCAGAAGAGGAAATGAAGGAAATATTAATTACTCTAATTATAATCACTCATACGATAAATAGAAGGAAACTTACTATCGACGATGTTGATAAAGTTGGATTCATCTGGTTGGTGTCATTTTTGTTGTTGCCTGTCGCTTTCGACGAATTTCTTTCCCTAAGAATTTAATGAATTTGAATTCTAAAACCAGGTTCTATAAACATAATCTTTATTCATTCTTATTGATTAATATATTTTTGATATGAATTTTATATGGTTAGAAATTTGGAAATACATTATTTTAAAAGGTTGCTATAATAAAAATAATTATTATTGAAAAAACATAAAAAATATTATGAAACTGAAATATTTGAAGAAAATCGTATTAATGAAGACTTTCGGCTTTTATGTTTTTTTGGAAAGAAGAAAAAACATAGAAGCTAAAAACTTTATCATAAAAATTATGCAATTATGCAGGTGGAAAGAAGAAAAAACAGAGAAGCTAAAAACTTTATCATGAAAATCACGCAAAAATTAAATATTAATATATTTTTCACCAGGTTTGATATTTTATATATATATTTTTTTGAATTTTTTCTTCTGGAAATCTTTTTAAAAAGTCATTATCATTCATTAATAATTCTTCAATTCGTATAAAAATTAGAAATACTAAAAACTAAAAACAAATTATTATTGTTTTTTAATGACATTTATTTTTTTACAACAATATATAAGTCGTCAGATTTTTCTTTCTTTCATCAAGAATTCCTTCGAAATTTCAATATACTGAAATTCATCTATAAAATATCAGTTTATCCATTTACTTTTTTAACCTAAATCTCTCGTTTCTTACTCAATCATACAATTTAACATTTTCCTCATTATCATTATCTCTATCTCCCTGTCTCTACCTTCACAATTATTAGTCATTTCCTTTCCCCCCGTGCGTATCGTTAACTACTGTTAAAATGTCAACAAAACCATCAGCATCGACCGATGAAGCTCGAGAAATTCCTCTCCACAACTTGGGCGACCTGCTGCCATGTGTTTGTCGTCATCTTCTTCGTCTTTGTCGTCTTTGTCATCATTTTCTTCCTCGCCTTCGTCATCTTTGTCTCCGTCGTTTGGTCGACCTCCACCACCATCAAATATCAGCCAAACTGTTTGTCTTTCATCTAACTATAAATCACATTCTGCTCTCCTGTCAACGGGACATTACGTGAATATCTACTATTCATCTATCTGTCTAATGTGGTCGCCAACGCTTTGGGGAAATACTTACGATATACTCATTAAATATAATAGAATAGACACATGACTATCGAGACTACGTGATCTTGTCTAGTCTCAAGTGCAGCTTTAATTATTGAGCAGTTTTTTCTCTCGATTTTTCTTCTCTTTGTCCTCTTTTTTTCTCTTCTTCTTTCATCTTTCTCTCTTCCTCTCTTCTTATTAACCATTAGATTCGTTCAAAGCTTCAAGTTTTTTGGATTTTTGCATTGACTTCCTTCCTCCGGATATGTTGTTTTTATAGTTTCTATGGGGTGTCTTCATCATCTTCTTCATCGTTGTCTGTTCGCATTTTTCTGCGGTCTTTGACACAGTATTTATGCTTTTACTTCATCTCACTCTCTCTCTCTCTCTCTTTCTCTATCAACATCTCCTATCAATCCCTCTGAACTTATCTTTCCCTATACATTCCTCTCTCTTTCCCTCTTACACTTCTCTTCGTTCGTTTAATCTCTCTTCTTCTCCCTCGCTTTCTTCCTTTTTACAGGTCTTTGACATGCAGCTCATCAACTTCATCCTCTGTCGTGTGGACGCCCCGTGATTTTCTGTCTCCTATTGAAATTTGTTTCGGTTTCTGTTGCTTTCTCACACTCCAACCTTACACTTTTTCTTTCTCTTTCTCTCCTCCTCGATTACTATTATCGGTCTTTTTTCCTTTCTACATTATCGTGATCTCTCTCTTTCCCTTATGTACAACCATTTTTTGCCTCTCTTCATCTCAACTTTCGTCCTTTTTTCATACTTCGACAGACATTCGGACAGATACCTCATGCTGTGCACATCTGTATATATGTATTTATCTCTCTCTCCCTCTCTCACACTCTCTCACTCTATCTCTCTCTCTCTCTCCCTTCCTCCCGCTCTCAATATGCGTGCTGTGTGTTTCTGTTTAGCTGTGTGGATGTTTTCAGTTCACAGCAGCTGGTGACTGATTCTGACACATTATTATCCTAATGATGCTGTGATTTTCAATATCGTCTCCTTTCATCGTCCTTTCTCTTCTCGTCCCTTATTTTCTCCTCCTTTGACCTTCTCATCCTCACTTCTTCTCGTCCTCTCCAGCTCTCCCTTCTCTATTTTGATTTCATCCAATGAAACTCCTCCACACCACAATAATTTTCATATCGCCGGATTGCTGAGGACATCGGATGAACCTCATCATTGCGGTTCTGGTTTTGATTTTGCTTCCTCTGCTTCTGATTCTTCTGCTTCTACTTCTGATTCTTCTTCTTCTCCTGTTGACAAGTCCGGATGTCCTGTCCACAGATTGACTGCTGGACAATTTATCGACCGTGGCGCAGGATGTGGCCTAAGTGATGGAGCCCAAAATTTCTATCGTAATTCTTTTGGGGGTTATGAAGGGAGTTTGTGGAGACGTCGCAATGGATCCATAGTTTTTGAAATTCAGGAAGACTGTGCCATAGAGAATCTCGTTGAGGGAACAATTGATTCTTAAATAAAAATTGCTCATACGCCGTGGGTTCTGTGACCTTTGGTATCGCTTCCTACATCTTTCTATCGCTCACTCACTCTTTACATCACTCCGTAATTATCTCTTATATTCTCATTAGCCACAAGTGCTCTCGTAGACGAACGATTGAAACTAAAGTCTTTCCATTGAATCTAAGTCCAACAATTGAACTTCAGTTCCATCCCTTCAACCTAAATTACATCCATTCAACCTAAATTCCATCCATTCAACCTAAGGATCATTCATTTCATTTTAGCTACATCCATCCAATCTACATTGAACCCAATATTCATCCTTCAACCAAAATTTCATCCATTTAACCTAAAGTTCAACCTATCGTCCATCCATTCAAACTAAAATCCATTTCATTCAACCTAAAGTAAATTTCATTCAACCTAAAATCCATTTCTTTCAACCTAATTGTCTACTATTTAACCTATAGTCCACCCTATTGAACCCTAAGTCCCACCATTAAATCTAAGGCTAAGTAAACCTAAGTTTAAACCATCTATAATCATCCATAAAGTGTCGAGTTTGAGTTGAGAACCCATTGGGAATTATTGTCACAATTTTCCGCTCGACTTGACGTGTCCTTTGACAGTCGCCAAAATGAATCTCTCACACCTAACGCATGGTCGATGAAACGTTGTTGATGATGTTGTGGCTTAAAACACCGAAAATTCCACCGCAAGGCACATCAAAATGTACTGCTCTTTTGAAAGAGATTCCTCCTCTTCGTTTCCTCTTGATTTTGAAGTCTTCGCTAGGTTCATTACATCCATGTTTCTCTATTCTGAAGCTTCCGCCGTCACTCTTCTTTAGTCTCCTCTCTCACTCTTCCAAGTCTCCTCCCTCACTCTTCTGAAGTCCCCTCTCTCACTCTTCTCAAGTCTCCTCTCTCACTCTTCTCAAATCTCCTCTCTTACTCTTCTGAAGCCCCCTCGTGTTTTCCTCGAAATTGATTCCTTAAGAGCCTCGTTCAAAGAGCATCAGCTCATAATCACGTCAGTCACAGACACGACCGATAGCTCATTCTACCTTCCATCTTTCCTCTAGTCCTCATTTCTTGTTGTTTGTCCTTCTCCTCACCTTCTCCTCTTTAACCTCACCTTCTCCCTGTTCGCCCCACCTTCTCCCTGTTCACCCCACCTTCTCCTCCTTTACCTCACCGTCTCTTTTCCTTTCACGTCTCCTTCGATTTATCGTCGTGGCCATCAATGGCATGCTCCTGATTTTAATGAGGTCCTGCGTCTGGCGACGATCGAATTGATGCCGTCCGCCACCTGCCGCCGCAGCCGTTGCCAACGACAGCAACGAACAGATGCCAGAAATGTCCTGTTTCTGTTTCACCGCCATCGTCGTTTTGGTTCCTTCCTTTGGTCCTTCCTCTCATCTCATCATCGCGGAATTCTATCCTTAACTTCCTAAAGCTCTCCTCAACTCATCCTCATTTCATCTTTGTGCCATTCTCTTCTTATCCTCGCGTCAACATCGTCTCCTTCTCATTCGCTCTTCATCTTTCCATCCTCATTCCCTTCTATTTTCATCCCCATTCCCTTCTCTTTTCACCTTCGTGTTCTCCATCTGAAACTCGATGTCCTTTGGTCCTGTTGCCTCCCACGCTCGGGGCTCTTTAAAATGTCAATCAACCTGCCATCGTCTCGCAATCGTTGTTCGGTTCGTCGTCCCGCGAGTTCTCGTGTTATTTTCCACCTCCCCCAAGACCTCCGGTTGTTTTCCCCCTTCCTCGTGTCCTCTTGTTATTTTCCTCCTTCCTCGTGTCCTCTTGTTATTTTCCTCCACCATCGATTCCTCGTCTCTCTCTCTCTCTCTGCTCTCTAGGCCTCTCTTGTGAGTTATCGGGTTCTATCTCTCTTTCTCTTGCGATTTAACGTGTTCTATCTCTCTTTCTCTTGCGATTTAACGTGTTCTATCTCTCACTCTCTCTGTCCCTATAACTTCTTCTATCGCTCTCTCACGAGACCTCTTGTTCAATCTCTCTCTCTCGCGTGTTCTTCTCCTTTCCCACGTGTCATCTTGTTTCATTATCTCTCTCTCATGCGAGTTCTATCTCTCTTTCTCTCTCACGAGAGTATTTTTGTTCTATCTCTCTCTCCCTGTCAAGAAACCTGTTGTCCTATCTCTTTTCCTCTGGAGGCCTCCTATCATGTTACACTTCTCTCTCCCTCCATCTCTTCCTTCAGTTCGTCTTCCGTTCTTTTCTTCTGTTTACCACTTCTCCTTTCCACCTTCACCTTTCCACCTTCACCTTTCCACCTTCACCTTTCCACCTTCTCCTTGTTTTGACTCATTCTCATCATCGTCTCGACTGCTCTTTGTGCGTCCGATTGAAATTCACGACCTGGAGATAATTTACAAGTTGGCCTCGATTGAGGCAACGGTTGCTCCTCTTCCACCTGTCGTCCTTTTAACTCTCGTCCTTCTAACTCTTCTCCTTCCAACTCTTCTCCTTCCCCTTCTTCTCCACCAACCAAATAAGATGCCGGTCGAAGGATGATTGAAGAGAAGAAGAAGAAGAACGAGAGGGGAAGAGGTAAGAGAAAATCGCCTAATCATGTAACGAATGCCGGGAGATGTTTTTGCCGTGTTTCCCCACTTCATTGACCCGAACCCAATACGTTGAGTTGAATCGTGCCGAGTCGGCCCAGGTCGAGACAAATCCTGCTGATGTTGGCAGCATGAATGATTGACTCGATGAGGGAGCAAGGGAATGAGACAGAGAGAGAGTGATAGTAAATGAGTAAAGGAGAAAGTGATAGAGTAAGTGAGTGACTGAGAGAGAGTGAGAGAGTAAATGAATGACTGAGTGAGAGATTCAGATTAGGTCCTGTGGTGTCAAAGGCTACGTCGATTAGCCCGTTGTTATCCTCGATTGGGGAGAAGCAATTAATTTGACAAACGCTTGAAATGAGATTCCAGTTTATTTATTTTTGTTCGAGGACTTCGGAAGGTTTTCGTCGTTTTTCTATCTCATTTAATTCTCTGTCTCTTTTGCAACTTCATTTAAATCTTCTTTTATATCGTGATTAAAAATCTTCTTTTAAATCGTCATTAAAAAAACTTCCTTTCAATTGTAATTAAAAATCGTCTTTGAAATCTTCTTTTTAAAATCTTTTTAAATCTTCCTCTAAATTGTTTTTAAAATATTTCATTCAAAGTGTTCTTTTAAATCTTCTTTTAACTCTCTTTTGAACCTCTTTTAAGTTTTAATCCTTCTTTGAATTTTTATTTTCTTTTAATTCTTTTTATTTTGTTCTTACTTTCCTTTATTTCTTTTCGGTTTTTTCTTAATTTTTTCTTAATTTGTTTCTCGTTTCTCTTCGTGAATCACAATTTTCCGCACTCTCCATTTCTTCAGTAAGAACTGAGTGTCGTCGCCTGAAATTATACACCGATTTTTTATTGCATCGAATTTTGATGAACTAAAATCCATCGGCTTTCGTTCTCTCGTTTCCTCTTTTCTTCCTTGAGTTTTCTTCGATTTTACTCTCAATCAAACTCTCTTGAGATAGAAGAGGCAGATTGAAATGTATGCTTTGTTTGAGACCAAATGAAAGATGAACAAGGTGAAGATGAGACAAAATTGCTAATTTAGTGAAGGAGATTATGATGTGATTTGTGAGGAAAACTTCATTACACTTAATTATACAGAGATTTAATCAGAGGATAATTGAAGAAAGGACTCTTGAAGAATTGAAGACAGATAAATTGAAGGCAGGAGAATAGAGGACAGGAAAACTGAAGATAGGAAAACTGAAGACAGAGAAAGTGAAGATAGGAAAACTGAAGACTGAACTTATATAATTTAGAGCTTGTCAGCAAATTAAGTGAAAACTAATGATTGAAATGAAAACAGTAGAACTATAAAAGAAATAGTAAAGATTGGGGTAATCTGTTATTGTATATTAAAAGAAGATTTAGGTAAAATTGTTTTCACTAAAAATTAAAAGAAGATTGAAATTCAGGGTAAAAAAGTTTTTGCCGAAAATTAAAATCATAAATTAACAATAGTTTCCTCCTTTCTTATCGATATTTCTTTACAACCTCTGTTCTTTTCCATTTACTATTCACCTTCCTTTCTTCATTATCCTCCTCATCCTCTTTTGCAATCATCAATGAGGAACCAATAATTGCATCCACAATTCAAAGTGAGCCTTCATTCCAAACTCAGTCATGAGCTCACGAATCCACCTTTGAATTATTTTCCGCCTCTCCACACCATCGCATTCACATGCGCATCCGTGTCCTTTGAGTCCTTTGATAATTTCCTCCATAATGATGGGTTTGTAATGGATTTTTTCTTTCCTTTTTCATACCATATCCATATCATATCCATTGATATTCCATTGGAGACGATGGCCACAGGCTCTCGTATGTCCTCTCGTCTATCAAATGCACCATTGAAGTCTCTATTGGTCTTCTCTTTATCTCTCTCTCCCTCTCACTCTACTACTTACTCACTCGCTCACTCTACCAATATCCGTCTCGCTCACTCGGCTGGAGTCGCCTTGGAGACACTTTCATCCTTGCGACCATTAGGAATCCGTTTTAGCTGCAATGGATGAAAAAGGCAGCGGCAGCTAAAGTGGCGCTGCTTGAATTTAAATTGAATTCCAATTGAAACTCAAAGCGTTTCGTGCTCTCGGCCTTCCAGCGCATCCGCCGTGGGGAAATCGTCGTCCTTTGGACGTCGCTCTTTCTTCGTTCATTTCTCTTCGTTCTTGCAGCCTCTAAACTCCATCCTTCGTTCTTGGTTCCTTGGCCTTCGTTCTTGAAACCTCTTCCTTCGTTCTTGAAACCCCTTCCTTCGTTATTGAAGCCTCCATTCCTTGTTTTTTTGTGCCTAAACATTCTTCATGGTCTCTCCGTTCTTCTACCTTGGTCTCTCCATCCTTCTTCCTTCCTCCGTTCTTCATTCTTGAAGCCTCAACCTCCATCCTTGGATCCTCTTCCTTCATTCTTCGTCCCTCCGTCCTTCATACTTGTTTCCAATTCCATTTCCCTTGGTCTCTTACTCCTTCTTACTCGGTCCTACGAATACCAAAGTATCGGAAAATGTGCACCATGGCGCTTCCTTAATGCGTTCGGCGTCCAACTGTCCGTAGGTCCATAGGATTGTCTGTCCATATTTCTCCTCATTTTTCTCTTTACCCTATTCTCCAACAATCTCTTCAGCCTTCTCTTCAGCCTTCTCTTCATGCAGCTCTTCAACCTTCTGCCCTCTTCTTCAACCCATTACTTCATCCTCCTTCACACCCTCCTTCTCATCCTCTGTTGATCCTTCCACCTCTAACATCGATGTGTGTTTGTTTGTATTTACAAAGAACGTTCCAAATGCGTCCCCCGCATTCACCAAGTGCATTCCAAAGCTTAAACGAAGGCTCCGCGCGTCTCAGACCAGGAGGAATTCCAAGCGACGTCTTTCGTCCTTGGCATCTGAACGCCTCCAGGGGACGGCGACTGAATGGAGACGGAAAAAAACAAAAAGAGCAAGAAATGTGATGTGGATGAGAAGGAGACCGAGATCATGAGAACACGCGGGAGGAAGAAGGAAATGAGATAAGAAGAGAAGTGAAGAGAAGGAAAGTGAAGAGAAGAAAAGTGAAGAGAAGAAAAGCAAAGAGGTGAAGAGATGAGCAAAGGAGAAAAATAAAAGAAGACGATGAAATAACGTGCCATCGACGTTTGTCTGCGTTTTAACTCGATGCACGGTCAGAAGATTGCTTCCGCTTTGTATGTCATTTCCTCTCACTCTCTGTACACTCTTCTCACTTCCTCTCTCTCTCTCTCTCCCTCTCTCACTCTCTCCACATCTCTCTCCATCTCCTGTCGTTGTTTGAGCCAATGTATGTGCATGACTGTTGTTTGTATTAGCAAAGGATTCAACAACGATTGACAGACTAAGCGCAAGGCAAACCGAGTTACGAGTGTCTGAGACACAAACACACACACATACATACAAATACACAAACTCACACATACACTTGCATACGTCGAGCACAGATTAAAATAGAGCACAGATTAAAATAGAGCTGATCCAAAGCCTATTAGACATGCATCCTGCAAAGGACATCAAACGGGAGCCAGGCCAGGCAGAAAGAATCGGACAAGAAGAGGTGAAAGAGAGCGACAGAAACCGATAGAGAGAGAGAGGTGAAATACATAGAACGAATCACATTAGATAGGAAGGGAGTGCAATTGTCGTTGGAGAATTGAAAACAGAATTGAAATCCTTTTACTTTACTTTATAGAGGGAAACAATTATACCTGAAATGATTATATTGATATTGTGGATATTGGAGAATACAATTATTTTTATGATTTTAATTATACCAAAGAATATTTATAAAAAGATTATTAATTTGTATGTTATTTTATTGCTTTTATGTTGTAAATTTCAATTTTGATTTCTTTTATTGAGAAGAAAGTTTTTGTGAAATTTAAAAGAATTTTAGAAAAATATTCAACTATATTCAATTCTCATGTTATATTCAGTACAATTCTGATATTTGATAAAAAAAATTCAAATTTTCAAATTATAATTCATATAAAAAAGTTCAAAAATGTCACAAAATAATTAATTTTTCCAAATGAAGATCATTTTTGGGCAAAAAAAAGAATAAATTTCTTCAATAAAAATATTACTTAATTTTTAAAAATTAATTTTCTTTTAACAATAATTTTCAAGTTAAAAAAAAGATCACAAAATATTTAATAATACTATTTCAAATACAACATACAAAATATCGTAATTAGATTTCAAAAATCTCTTTGAAATTCGAAAAATCCTTCGATATTCGAAAAGCACTGCGAAACAGGAAATCCATTTCGAAAATGGAAAAACAATTCGAAATTGAAATGAAATGCAATGCGAAATAATTGCAAGTTCTAATGGAATTTTATGTAAATGCCAAACAATGTAAATTATTTACAATGGCACAACAATAAATACACACACAAACGAAGTTGTAAAATAGCCATACAAATGTACTAAAATCACACACATACTCAATCTCATACAAACGCAATAAAATTCACTCACAGAACTCTCACACACACACACACACACATATAAAATGGAAGTGAAAGCTATGGAAAATTGGAAAATTTTTATTGTTCTCGATGCCTAGTTTTATGTTTGGTTTATGCTTTTGTGTTGTTTTTGCATTTGTAATTGTTGATATGTATTTGAAATGGTTGATTTGTTTTTTTTGTGTTTTTGAATGTAGTTTTGTGTTCGTAAACGTGGTTTTGTATTTGTTATTAGTCTTTTTGTATTTGTTATTATTGTTTTTGTATTTGTTATTGTTATTTTTGTAATCTGGTTTTTGTTTGTAATTGTTGTTTTTCCATCTCTGATTGTTCTCTTCATATGAAATTGTTGTTTTCTCTTTGTTGGATTTTTATTTCTCATTAAAAATCGTTGTATTTGCCTCTATAATTGTTCTTTTCGTATTTGTAATTGTTGTTATTCCATTGGTAATTATTGTTGTAATTGCTTTCAGTTTTGCATTTGCATTTGTTATTGCTTTGGTAATTAATGTTGTTGCTATCGAAATTTCTCTCGATATTCCTGCAATTTTACATCACTTACATCACAGGGAGAATATTGAAATAGAATGAAAGGCAGAGAGAGAGAGAGAGAAAGGGAGAAAGAAGAGGAGATGGAGAGAGACAGAGGAGATGAAGAGAGACAGAGTGATGAAAACAGAGAGAGAGCGAGAGTTTGGAAAGAATCATTATTATCGTGGAGAAAAGAGATGAATAATAAAAGCTTTCAAATTGAAATCCTTTGTTTACCACATTTTAGTAGCTCTGTTCGTTTCTGTTATTGCTCCTCTTTGTTTTATTGCTTTGATAAACTTTAAACTAAAACCGAAATAGTAGCTTTTACAAAATTTACACAGTATTTCAGAAAAATATAGATTATTTTCACTGATGTGAATGAGACTAGAAAAATATAAATACAACTATAGATTATTTAAAATATGAAGACAAAATATTAAATTAATAATATGTATCTAAATTATTTTATTTATGAAATTTTGTTTTTTTTTAATTTTTAGGTTTTTGAGAGTTTTTATTAAAAAAAAAACTTTTAGAAAACTTTATAGGAGAACTTTAATCCTTCTTTAATTAATAAAAATTATTATTATATTTTTTAATATATATAATCTTTATATTATGAGAAATTTAAAAGTTAAATATTAATTAGTTTTTTAATTAATTAAAAATGTTATTAAATGAAGAGAAAAAAGAAATCCAACTCTCTCGATGTTTTTGCACTCCTTTGTCATTTTCACAACTTTTTCCCGACGGATCTGGCAGCTCTTGATTCTGGCATCCGGTTGCACTACGTTTGCGAAATTTAAAATGTCCCGAAAATGCGACGTTCAGGAAATTCTCAAAGGAAATTAACACACATTTAAATGCAGCAGACAACGGCATCAGGAACCAACACACACAGACACACAGTCAGACACGAGTGAACACTACTACAATTGCAATCCTAGACAAACACACACACCTACACAGACACGAATTATTTCCCATGGCATTTGCAAAGCTTCCGCTCGACAAAAGTTCTCGTCTCATTCTCTTTTTTGTCCTCACTTCTCATTTTTTCTCTCTTTTCCCTTTTTTCTCTTTCTCTGTTTTTCTATCCGTCTGTTGTATGGTGTGTGTGTATTTTGCATATGTATTGATGTGCGAAATGAAGAAAAATCTTAAAGGGATGAACGAAGAAATCCCAATTCTGCACAATTTTCAATTTCATTTCATGTCCATTGGTTTGATTTGCTTTCATTTGGTTTTATTTTCTTTTTCCTTATGCTTTGGTTTTATTTCCGTTTTTCTTCAGCTTTCTCTGGTTTTATTTTCATTTATTTTCTGCTTTCCTCTGTCATTTCCTGCTCCATATCGTGTTGTGATTGTTGTATTTAACTTTGTTGAACCTCATGTTGTTGTTGCAGTGCGACAACAATAACAACAACATCACCCACAAAGCATCCTTCACACCGGAAGCAACATTAACTGTTTTTCTTCTCATTTCCATCTGTCTCTTCATCTCTACTGATATTCTCTTGTGGTTTCTCACACTATTTTCCTCTCATCATAGCTCTCCATGCCTCTATCTCCCATCCAAAATTTCTCTCAATTTCATCCTCCTTCTCACTCTGTCATCCTCCCTCTCATATCCTTTTCTACTGCCAAGTGTTTAAGTCATGTCCTTGCTTTCGTATAAAGTGTGATGAATTTTATGATATTTGTTTATGTTGATGTTGTCGTTGTTATTGCTGTTGACGATGTTGTTGTTTCTATTGTTTTTGTTTTTTTTGTTGTTGATGTTTTTGTTATTGTTGATTTTGTTGTTGATGTTATTGTTTTTGATATTATTATTGTTGTTGTTCCTGTTACTATTATTATTGTTGCTGTAACTGTTTTTATAGTTGATGTTCTTGATATTGTTGCTACTTTTGTTGTTCTTTTTATTGTTGTCTTACTCTTGTCGATGTTGTCTTTACTTTTGTCCCCATTCTGTTTTTCTTCATATTTGTTTCCTCAGTTGCTACTGTGTTGTTTTCAGTGTTGTTGTTGTTTATAGTTCATCTCGTTCATCACTTTTGGTGGGTTCTCAAGTTTAATGCTTTCAACGGAATTCTCGCTATCTTCCCGCTATCTTGGTCCCTCTCACTGCTTTGGTATCTCTCCCTATGTTCTTAATATCTCTCTCTCTCTTACTCCATATCTTACCTGCCTCCCTCACTCTTTATCTTACCTCTCTCGCACTCTCTCACTTCCTCTTCTACCTCATTTCTTCACACATGTCATTCCTCATCATCTTCATCTTGATGCGTTGTCTCACGAAACTTCCGGTCCTCAAAGATTTTGTATGCGACGTCAATTTATTGTTTCGGTGTTGTTTTTGTTGTTGTGGTTATCGTTGTCGTTTTTATTGCTGTTGTATTTGTTGTTGGTTTTTTTTTTCTTGCTGGTGTCTTGGATTTTTTCATTGTGGTATTTGATTTTGTTGTTTTTTTCGGTGGATATTTTTGTTGACAAAATCAATAAGCAATATATTATTGATTTGGTCATTTTCCTCAACTCATCACCAACATGTCTCCAACATCTGCTTACTAAATCTATATCCATATGTATGTCATTTTTCTCTTTATCTATATCATATAGATTTTCGATATTTTCTCTTCCTTCAGATCATATTTCAGTTCACGATTTTAACCATCAGTTTTATCTATCAATCGGGAAATATATGTATATAGCTAAATATAGAACAGGAAATATATATAGAACAAGAAATATATATAGAACAGAAATTGATCTATGTTTTATCTAGCCATATGTGAATTCGTCTCTTTAAATTAATCTGTATGCGTTTGTCCAACCATGTGTGTGTTTCTATTTGCCTGTTGGACAGAATTTACACAATGTCCTAGGATTAGGCTTCAATACACAATCATTCATTCAATTCATGATTCTTTCTCTTTCTGCTGGTTGATTCAATACACATTCATTCTACATTCTCATACGAACTTCATCTTCTCTTCCTCTCTTTGTCTTCTTCTGCCTCTCTTTGTCTTCTTCTGTCTCTCTTTCTTTCCCTCTCTTCCTTACCTTCATCATTCTCTTATTTTCAATCATCTCCTTCTTATCCTCTTCCTCCTTCTTCTCTACCTTTTTCTCCTCTTCTTTCGTTCCTCAACTCCTTTGGGTAATCGCTCTGAGTTCGAATGAAAGAAGGCGAAAATGAGTTGGAAATTCATAAAATATCTTATTTTATTTCTGTTGACATTTGCGTCCTTTGTGTATGAGACTTCCAATATTACACACACACATACATAGATATGTGTGTGTGTTTGTATCCTTTACGATTGAATAAAGTTTGGTCAGCTGAAATGAGGATTCCTTTTGTATCTTCCTCCAAGTATTTATGAGCCCCTTGTCATTGCTCACACATTGACAAACTCTCACACACACTCGCACACAAATACAATCGTACTTCACTCATACTCTCAAGCACAATAACACTCATACTAACACATACACATATACATAACACATACACATATTCTCTCTTGAGGATATAAATTGTGATCAACTACGTCCTTCTGTTCTCTCGCTTCCGCTTCCGTTTCCTTCCGTTTGCCTTTCATTCATTTCCTTAAAGAGTTTTTGAGGTTGATTTTTATTTTTGTTGTGGTTTTTGCTGATTTTGTTGTTGTGCTGGCTGTTATTGTTGTTGTTTTTAATGTTATTGTGACTTTTGTCATTTGTCAACGAGTTCAGTTTTAATTTTGTGGTCTTTGTTGCAAAAGGTTCTTCACTTTTTTTTATTCAACATTCTATTTTTTTCCTTTATTTATACTTCCTTTCCTTTCATTATTTTTTTTTTATTTTTTTATTGACCCTTCCTTTCATCTCAACCTTTTTTTATATATCCTTCTATTTTTTATTGACCATTCCATCCATTTCTTATTTATTTTTCTAATATCAATGAATTTAGGACTTGAGATTATCTTTTCTTCTCCTTTTATTACTAGTTTGAAAATTTTCAGCTTTAAATTTTCTCTACATTCTGTGTAGTTTTCTTTTTTTATATTCATTTATTCTATTCCTTTAATATATTTTTTTCATTCTACCATTATTCATTTATTCTATCAACCTGCATAATTTTATTCAAATATCGTTAGTTCAATTCCTATAATTCTCTCCTTTATTTAGTTATTTTATTATAATTATTTTAAATACTTATTTCATTATATTTATTAATTTCATTGCTAAGATTCATTTACATTGTCCATTGCTCATTTTACATCACCTATTTCTTTCGTTGCATTGTTAAATCGTATTTATTTTCTTCCCTCTACCTGACCCTATCTACAACTATTTCATTCCTGTCAAATTCTAAACGTTCATTGGATTTTCCCTTCCTCCATTCAACTTTCCTTTATACTTCTTTCCCCTTTCCTTCACACTTCTTTCATCTGTTCTTCCTTCTCCTCCGCTGAGTTGAAGTGCTTTAGATCGAGATCCTTTGCATAACTCTCAATCTACTCCAGCATCATTTATTGCCATCTTCTTCAAGACATTTTCCATTCCTTCTCTTCTTTAGTCCTTCTTCTTTTTCTTTCAGTTTTCTTTTCTCTCTCACAGACGATGGGATTTCGAAAATTTCTGCATTTCTATGCAAATTTCTGTGAAAAAAATAAATAAAAGCAATATGATTACTATTTTATTGCTTTTATGGATTTCATGTTGCTATTTTCGTTATTTTCTTGTTGTTGTTGTTTTTATTATTAATAGTGCTCTCGAAGTTCTTGTTGTTGGAATTGTTGTTGCCATCGTTTATTGTTGTTGTCATCGTTTATTGTTGTTGTCATCGTTTATTGTTGTTGTCATCGTCTGTTGTTGCTGATATCCGCAAAATACAATGGGATTTCTTCGAATTTCTTCATCTCTCCTTTTCTCTCTCTCTCTCTCTGTCTCTTTCCTTCTCCTTCCTTTGGCCAGTTGATTTTCGTCCTCTTACCTTGAGATGGTCCTCGATAATAGTGCTTGTTGTTGTTGTTATTGCTCTTAATATTCTACTATTGTGGCTTTTGTATTTGTAATTTCAGTTCAGTTATTGCTGACTCTTGTTTTATTATTGTTTCTCTTCTCCATAAACATCTTTTGAGGGTTTTCTTTTATCTCGTCTCGTTGACATCAAATATCTAATTCCTAGAAATTTATGATGGAGCTTGGATTAAAATAGGTAGACAATAGAGAGAAGAGAGAAATTGAAATGAGGATAAAGTGAGGGGGAAATATTCTCAGGACCCAAATCAGCGGAGGTTGATGATGAAATAGAATTGATGATGAAGAAAGAAATATTTTTATGGATGAATAAATTAATACCAAATTTTATAATTTTTACAAAATTTTAAATAGCAAACTTTATTGCTTTATTTTTCGAATGCATTTTTCAAATATTTAAAACTTTTTTATAATATTAATATGAGTATTATTTATGAATCACAAATATTATCAATAGTAATAAATATTTGTGATATATATTTTGTATATGAATTAATAAACAGAAATTTTTAATTTGAATTTAAAAAAAAATTAAATTGATTTTTCTTAATAATTTTTGGAGGAAACCTGTTTAAAACTACTTGAATCTTTCTTTTTTCATGCTCAAAGAATTACAAAATTAATTTAAATATCAAACTCCCTTCATTATCTTTAACCCTTTGATCCCCCCAAACAAGTATTTTGAACTATCTCATTTGTCGTCTCTTCATTACTTGCTAATAAAACGTATTTTTAACATGTTACGATCCCCTCGTTGTATTTAAGCTTAATTTATTTTATTTTATTCCAAGTACTAATTTCCAATGACTTCACCTAAACTACTACTTACACACATGAAAACACAGAGAAACACACACAAGCAAACAGAGAGAGACACACATTAACTTAAATACTTTTGGCACCAGCGGAAAAGCTACACACTCACACACATATTCACACATTATCAATATACACATAGAGAACATTAAGTTAGCTACCACATCAGCATCTCCTTCCAGAAATTTCTCTCTCTTTTATTAACAATTTTATATATATTTACATGGTGGAATCATATGTATGTGTGTGTGGGGTTTTGAGGTTGTTTCTATGTGTGAAGTTGTATTTTCATATGTGTGAGAGGTTGTGTTTTTATATGTGTGTGTGAGGGCATGTCCTTGTTTATATTTGAAGTGTGTCGACGTTTGAAAAGCTCTCGGTCGCAGCACGTGTGGCTGGCATCGAATTCTCGAGTTTAGACACAATGCAATTCACTTTTCTTCCATCCCACTTCTATCACTGTCTGCCACCCTCCCTCTCTCTCTTTCCCTCTCACTCATTGTCTTTCTCCCTCCCTCCCTATCTCTTTCTCTCTCACTCATTGTCTGTCTCTCTTTCTCTCTGTCGATCCGCCTGATTCTGTCGCATTCATTCACTCACACTCTCTTTCTATGTATCTTTCTCTTAGTCTCAGTTCCTCTCAATAGTTCCCACTCTTGACATCACTGTCTCCCTCTCTAGACATACATGTCTCCCATTCTATCACTCTCCCGACATCCCTGTCTCTCTCTCTCTCCTGTCCATCGTTCCTTGCACGTGCCGATTAGCAGGATGCATCGCTTCACTCGCTCGTCCTGATGCTGTTGCTAGTCCTCGTTCTCTTATCAATCCTCTCTTCCTTCTTCTCAAGCTTCTTAACCTCCTCCATCTACCCATCCTTCTGCTCCTCCTTCTTTTTTCCTCCTTCTTCTCCTCCCTCACCTCTTCCTCATCCCCCCCCCCCCCCCCCCCCCCTTCAACTGCTCCTTGGGTTGCTGTTGCTCCTGCCGTTGAGCGAAATTTAATTTCAACACTTAAAATGAGATCGAAACAAAACGACAAAAACACAAAAACATCCTCAACAACATCCTGCCATCATCCTCTGCGCGACAAAAGTGTGTGAGACAGAGAGGTGTGTGTGAGTGAAAGAGAGTAGTGTATGAGGTGTATGTGAAACAGAAAGCTTTAGATGCACGTGCCCGAGGTGGCAGAGGATGATGATGACTTTTCGGGTGGGAGTCGATGCCAAGGATGTGTAGAATACTACATGGTATTTTGTATTGCGAGAATTAAATTACGAAAATTTGATTCGAAGACACAGAAATTTATTTTCTTCCGTCGGGAATTGAAAATCGGAAAATTCCACTCGGATTCAGTTTTTAGACTAATGGAAGGAAGGAAAATCGAATAAAAGCAATTAAAAATTTGATTCAAGGTATAATAAAAAAAATGTTGCAATTGAAAGAGGATCAAGTAAAATTTATTCAATTTATTTATTTCTATTAATTTTACCAGAAAAATCTTTAAATTGAATTGTAAAGAATTTAAATTATTTTTTTATAATTATTTATTTTTTATTTCATTTTTTACAAATTTTACAATAATTTAATTTTAAAAGTAATAAATCTATTATAATTTTTTTTATTGGTTTCGATTTAAGTAAAAGTAAATTTAAGATCAATTTTATTAAATTTAATGTTTTTTTAAATTGCATAATTTTTTATGAATAAATTTAAAAATATGTCTATTAACTAAATATAACTAACAAATTTATTAAGATCTGAAAAAATATATATATAAATTAAAACTGAATTTCTTTACACAAATAAAAAATATAATAGAAATTAAGAAAAATTTGTTTATAATTCATTTATTCCGATTTGGTAAAAAAATCCTATTCCATTTGTGTTTTTTTTTTTTTCTAAAATACACCAGCCAAAAGAAATAATCTTTCACTCCGTCGAAATTCAATGCATAACATAAACCTCGTATCAAGGTCATAAAATCCTTATCTGTTATTCTTGCAATTTCATTTCAATCGAAAATAATCAAACACAAAGTGACGTAATTTTCCTATAAATTTGAAACAATTTTCCTCCTCCTGCTACGCAATGAACTTTTCTCCCCTCCTTCGCAATGAGTTCGCATGATAGAAAAGCCCATAAATGAGAAATGTGTGAGGGGCGGGGGGAGAAAAGAAGACAAACAAGAGAGAAAATTGAAGCACAGTTTATGCAAAATTTAACGCATGAACCACGACCAGACCGAACCGCGCCCCTCGACCCGAACCCTGAACCCCGAGCTGAACCTCGCCCAACTCTCCACATGGCAACCCTGCCCAACTCTCCTCACGGCAACCCTCAGATGACACCTTCCTTCTAGACTCCTCCCACACGGTTTTTGCTTTCTCGAAAAACGAAAACTACGTCGCATCTTGATCCTTCCACCCTCAGCAATCACCCCTGTTGCCCACCCCGCAAAAAACGAGACGACCGAGATTTACGACACACGTGGGAGGGCGAGGGGCGTCAATTTTGTTCGGTTGGCAACCCTTTGCCATCGAAAACCCGTCGACCCGACCCGATTCGACCCGATTCGACCCGCCCCATCCTTCGGTTAAAAAGTGTCATAAACCCAGAACTTTATTGCCTTCAGTTTCGAGCGCTTATCAAGCAAGTTATTGCTTCTCGCACCAACATTGGGACAGTCACACACACATAGACACAGAAATCTACTCACACACATATACATAAATATATCCACTCATAGATGTCTGCATGTGTTTGAGGAAATATTTCGTTAGAATAGAAGCAGAGACCATTTTTATTGCAATTTCACGCTCAAAGGACACTTGGTCCTCGTTCGTTGTCTTTCACTTTTCTCTCTCGCTCTCTCTCTGTCACTTTCACCCTCTCTATCTCCCTTTCACTCTCAATCTCTTTCTCTCCCTCCTTGTGTTTGTCTCCCTTTCATACGCAATTCCAAGAATCTTTTCAACGTCCTCGCCTAATCCTTTGTGTGTTGCTTCTGCTTTTTAACTGTTTCTTGTTGGTTTCCTCCTCCTTCTCCTTGACATTCCATCGAGACACTTGTAAGGATCTCGTTCTCGTTTCCGCGAACTTGCTACGCATTTTTTTGTTCTTCGTTCTCCCCACTTGCTGTCTCTTTGTCTCATCCCCCTCTCTCTCTGCCTTTCTTTCTCCCTCTCTCTCTCTTGTCAAACCACATCCTTTGGAAACCCTGAAATAACTCCTCAAGCACATCGTCTCATGGAGAATTCGGCAGCCTTTGACAAGGACCTCGTAACTTCATGCGAGTCCTGTCAGCGACATTGGGCTATTGCTTTCCTTGTCCTAACTTTTCCTCGCTTCTCCGCCTTGTTCATCTTTTTTTTTTCTCTTTTTTACATTCGCCTGTGGATTTTATTCCCTTTTCAGCCCTTGACATGTGACATTCAAGTGTTTCTTTTCCTTAGAATAATTTAATAACATTTTAGTTCGTAGTAAATACTCGAGATAAAAACTTTAGAGAAAATTCCAAACTATTAATCAAATTATGATATCCATTAAAATATTAAAATTTACATTTTTTTGACAATATTTGTTTTTATATATTTTTTGACAATATTTGTTTTTAAACATTTATTTACAATATTTTGTTTGAATATTGATAATTTAATATTTTTTATTAAAATTTTTATTTTTCACATAAATTAAATACTAATGAAAATTCGAATATATCATCTTGATTTTTCATTTTCTCATGAACGTTTATATGACAGCTAAACGATGTTGCTGACATGTTGAAATGATCTTCTAATCATCCTAATTGATAAATAATTATTAACTTCCATTTAAACCCCATCTTCTGGCCATCTCCACTTGACTAAATTCGTTCACTTTCTCTCCTTCACAGACCGTTGAAGACCTCGAGAATCGCTGCATGGAAGCTGGCGTTGAAATCGTGACAAGACAATCATTTCTCTCCGATCCAACAGATGCGGTGCGAAATCTCCGACGCCAGGATGCTCGCATCATCGTGGGACTTTTCTACGTGGTCGCAGCACGGAGGGTCCTTTGCGAGATGTACAAACAGCAGTTGTACGGAAGAGCCCACGTCTGGTTCTTCATTGGTGAGTGAGAAAGAAAGAGCAGGATTAATACTTGGGAGGGGCTTTCAGAATGGAAGAAAATTCATGATAGAGGGGAAATTCACGATTAAAAGGAAATTTCATGATTGCGAGGAAATTTCATGATTGCGATGAAATTTCATGATTGCGAGAAAATTTCATGATTGTGGAGAAATTCTACATCGATTGTGGATGATTTTTTAATTGGTCCACAATTCCCCTCTAGGATGGAGTTCGTGATGAAATTTCTTGAGAACAGCATGTTGATAAAACAATGATTTATTCGAAAAACAACGGATAGTGGAGAAATTCAGGGAAAACTCAAGGAAAATCACAACTGAAATAAAAAAAAACATAAAATCAAAAGAAATATAAAATATCACAAGAAAAAAAATGAATACAAAAAAAAAAAATCACTTGAAATTAAACGAAATCTGGAGACAAAAAAAAGCACAAGAAAATAAAACAAGTCATAAAAAAAATGGTAAAGATATAAGAAAAAACTAAAATAATCACAAGAATCAAAATGAAATACATGTAAAATCTAAGAAAATACAAAAAACCAAAATAAATAACAAAAAATAAAACAATTCCCCAAAAAAAAGAAAAAACAAAATAAGTCACTAGAAATAATAAAAAATCAAATGAACATAGAAAAACTAAAATAATCACAAGAATCAAAATGAAATCATAAACAATTAAAATAATTAAAATAAAATGAATGAAAAAGCCGAAAAAGAAATAACAATTAAAGAAAGCAAATTACAAAAATAAAAATAAATCACAAAAAATAAAAGAAATTACAATAAATTAAAACAACCGACCAGAAATTAAAACAAATCACAAAAAACGAGTAAAAACACAAAAAGGAAATGAAAAAATAAATAAATCACCTAAAGTGAAACGAAATCTCAAGAAGCTAAACGAAATCTGAAGAAATGAAATCTCAAGAAGCTAAGCAAAATTTCAAGAAAGGAAATTGCAAGAAATATTAGAAATTGAAGGAAAAGTCCTTCGTTAAAGTGTCCTTGAGAGAGTAAATAAAAGGTGTATTTAATTGAATAAGACGAAAGAGTCTCAGAATCTGAGGGTGTGGATTGCGTGCTGGTCACAGGAGACAAAGAGAAAAACGACAACAGCAGAAACAATGACAATAACAAGAACAACTAAAACAATGACAACAACAACACAAAACTAATACATACAACAATGCCAACAAAATCCCAAAAGAAACCGCAATCAACTCAACGCAAATAGGAAGGTGCTCGAAATGAAATTCCTGGAAACACTTTGACCATAAATTATCTACTGGACTTAAAAGGCTTTTAGAGGTTTTGCGTGCACATGTAACAGGCCAACAAAATTGAGACAGAGAGAGAGAGAAAGGTAGTTGAAAAAATATGTGAGGATGTGTTTGAGAGAGAGAGAAAGAGAAGGATGGAGATACCTTTGAGCCTATGCAAAGACGTCAAAGTGGCCGCAATCACACGCATACACCCGTAGCTCAAGAAATACACACACACGCATCCTACTCTCATTGACATGTTGGAAAAACTAAGAAGGGAAAAATACAAATAGAAAGAGATAGAAAGAATGAGAGAATGAGATATAGAAAAAGGCATCCTTTTACATTTTATCCCAAAAATCTAATCAAAAAAATACAAGCATTAGAATCCTTTCAGGCATTTATTTGTTTGTTGCATGTGTTATTTGTTTTTTTTTTCTGTAATTCATTCTTTCACCGTCTCTCTCTCTTCCATTATATCTCCCAATCTCTATATTTTTGTTCTTTCCTTCTCTCTGTCACTCACATCTAACAAGAACCCATCATTAACTCATGCGGCACGTTTTGATCCTTCTCTAATTCTCATTCGTTCGAGTGTCCTTTTTTCACTCAAGAGTCTCCTTCGATTTCCGTCGATGACGATGATGACGTTGATGATTGTGATGATTTTTCGATATTTTTTCCTAGGGATTTTCCTTCCACATCCTGTTGTAATTTTGCTAATTCGACCACAGTCAACTTCGTTTCTTCTTCTCCTCCTTTATCAATGGATTCGTCATACTTTTTATGTAAAGAACCCTTGCCTTGTGCTATCTCTTTCTCTCTGTCTGGGGGTTTCGGAAGCTTTTTCTCTCTCTCTCTCTTTAAGCCCTCATTTTTTCACCCTATTCTCTATCTCTCTTCATCTGTCCGCTATCACCGTCCATCTGTCTTACTCTTTTTCTGTTCTCCTCTTCTGAATATTTCCTCATTCTCAATATCATCATATGCTCTACCTCTTCTTCTCTCTCTCTCTACCTCTTCTCTCTCTCTACCTCTCTCTCTCTACATTTCTCTCTCTATCTCTCTCACTCCCTCGAATATGCGGCTGTCTCTCGCGATCTAATGCTCGGTTCCACTCACACGGTCACGTGCCACACGTTCCTCGCATAAAATTCCAAATTAACCCCCAACGTCACGGCGGCTCCCCGGGGAGCACAGCGAAGAACGGTCGTTTGATTTTTCCGTGAGCATCGCCACATTTTGAGTGGTGTCTTCTCCAGCACACTCTCACTCCCTCTCTATCACTCCCTCTCTATCACTCCCTCTCTATCTATCTCTCTCCCTCAAACGCGACGGGAGGTCAATGGGTTGAATCTCTAGATTGGGTGTAAGTTTAGATCAGGTGAGTTGGGGTCAATTTCGAAGTAAGGTTCGAATTAAATTGCTTTGAAGTCGATTCCATTCGATTCGATTGAATGGTGGATTGGATGATATTGTGTGTGATTGTGTGAAATTCAATACTTTGCCCCACTGTGCGGTGATTGATGTGATTGAACTTCTTGGCGGGGTCCAGCAAAGACTTTATGATGTTACCCAAGTGTTTGGGGTTACCGTGAGGTTAATGGAGATGATTTGTGGTCCGAAACTTTCCTCTTCGATGGCTCTATCCGATCAATATAAATCTTGTTCTTGGTCCTAACAGAGATAGAGAGGAGTCAGTTTCAGGTTTCGTTGGAAGGAGTTTTAAGGGAATTTAAAAAAAACTCTTAGTGATAGTAGAAGGAAACTCATACTAAGTTGAGAATGATGGAGAAAATCATATTGAAGTCCAAACGAGATTTCTCTCTCTCAATTCCTGAGAAGCCAAATTAATTTCCCTTTATTCGCCCAAATGGTCCTCATAAATAAAACCAAAACCTAGTTGAAGGGAATTCAACGAAGTCGAAGGCAGCCAAATGGAAACCGAAACGAAAGCAAAGGAAATGAAATGGAAAACATTAAAGGAGAATTAATAGACGCAGGTGGAAATTTACGTTCGACTCTTGAACTCTTTTGTTGCGATGGGATAAAGAGAGGGAGAGGGAAATAGAGAGAGAGAGAGTTAGAATGGGATATAGAGATAGATAGAATGGCATAATCAGGGGATATAGATGGAGAAGGTGGGAGGGATACAGATGAGGGGGGCGTGGTTCGGACTTAAAATTTATGCAACGCGCATTAAAACTTCGCCAAAGCTGTCAATGCCACGCCACGAACTCATTTTCAGAGAACTTTGCATAAATGCTCATGGCTCGGGATAGAGAAAGAGGTAGAAAGGATGGCGAAGAAACTAAGAGACAAAGAGAGAGATAGACTCTGGGGGCAAGGATAATGAGATAGAAATTAAACGCAGCTCTGAGGTGAATGGTGAAGAAGAAGTCCTGCTGCCCGCATTCGCATTAAAATGAATTTTCATGGTATTCAAATACAAGTGAAAATTAGGCTTCCAAAAGGATGGGGTTGAAAAAGTTTCTCATCTCTCACCCTCTCTCTTTTCTATTCTCGCTCAGCATGTTCTTCATCAAGGAATCCCCTCGAGCATCGTTCTCAAATTTATATCCTTTCTCTCGATGATGTCGTTTTGTTCCCAAAAGGATTTCGTTGAAATCCCCAAAAATCTTCTAAGAAACTCGTCGTCGATTAAGTCTCGAGCCTACTTCGAGTGACTTTCAATTTTATAGCATCCTTTATTAATTGCAGTCGCCAAGGATCTGTCGAAAATGTCCTGGGGACGAATTTGTTCAGTTTGTTGGATGCAAATTTGTATCAACTCGAGAACTTTTGCTTCAGTCGTCGCATGAAGGCGATCCTTGTGAAATAATATTTTTCTTGATTCCACTTTCCTGATCTAGTTTAACTACTTCTTCTTTATATATGTATACTCTCTTTCTATACAGTCTTTCTCTCTCTCTCTTTATCTTATCCTCAAGCTATCTTCCTTTCACTCTCTTGATATCCACTGTCTTCTTTTGATCCTAGCGTCAGTTGAGTCGACAAGATAATGGATTAGAAAGTATTTATTGGAACGTATTGTGTTGAGAAATCTCCTATTTCCTTCCATCTCTTACTGTCTCTTTTCCTGTCTCTCTAACCTCTCACATCCTTCAGCAAACCCTCTCCTATCATGTCGTCTCTTTCCGCCGCACAGCTTCCGAGCTTTCTCTTCTTCTGTTTAATTTAAAGCAAGCCGCAGCAAATAGATTTTTGGCAAACGAAAGTTTGTTGTTATTCTCGTCATCTCTCTCTCACTCTCCATCGCTCTCACTCTTGTTCTCTCTATTCCAATTTCATTCACTACCTACTTCACTCACATTCTCTCATTGTTATTGGCCTCCCTCTGAGGTTTGATGTTGTTGTTGTTTTTATTGGTAACGTTGGAAATGTTTCGACATGTATTCGTTGGGCGGGAAAATTGTTCATCCTTTTTTTTTGTTATTGTTGTTAGTGTTCATCCCTTTTGTTGTTCGTTTTCTTCCATTTTGTTGTTATTTCTCTTCTATTTTGTTGTTAATTCTTCTCCTCACATCCTTGTTAGAGGAAATCTACAGTGATTGTTGGCGTCGTAAACGTATGTATGTGAGAGAGTAAAAAAATCTCAGAGAGAAAGAGAAAAAAAAATGGGGAAAATAAAAATAGACGAAGAGAGTTGAACAGGATACGTTAACGATTTTGGTTTCTGTTTCGGTTAAAGTTTCGCATCCTGTTTTGCATTTTTCAGGAAAAACTTTTCGAGCTGCTGTAAGTGGATGATTAGCGAGAATCATTCTCTCTCTGTCTGCCACACTCACTCCCTCTCTCCTTTATTTTCTCTTCCTTTTCACCTCGATACCATAAGTCAAAAAGTAGGATTGAGGTAGAAGAGGACTGAGGAAGAAGAAGACTGAGGTAGAAGAAGACCGAGGTAGAAAGAGAGTGCAAATAATTAAAATGGAATGGAAAAAGAATAAATTATTAATTACTTTTAGCATAAGTTTTGAAAATCCAGAAAATTATTAAAAATAAATAAAAGATTATATGAAGGATATAAGGATACAAATTTGGAATATGATATGAAGGATATCGGGATAGGATTCTCTTTGCTTTATTCGAAAGGATATTTTATCTTTATTTTTATATTTATATATACTTTTTTTTATTAATCTCTTCCTTCCATAAAATCTCTCTCTCCTCCTCTCTCTCGCCTCTTCGTGCAAAAACATTCGATTGAAAAACCAAAGTTCAAAACCCGAAACTTAACAAAAACAACAATAAAAACTTTGTATCGATTGCTCCTCCTCCAAAAATAACAACAAAAACAGCGTCTGAAAAACATTGTAAAGAAAATAAAAATAGAATCAACATGAAAAAAAACCAACTGAAATAAGTTGCTTCGAAAGTTGAACAATCGAACTTTTGTTGACATTAATTTTAAGGATGAAAAAGCAAAAGAAAATGAAATGAAACGAACAAAAAAATAAAGTTTGAATTTATTTGTTTAAACATTTCACTGCGACAACAAAAGAGACAGATGGTAGAGAGAGAGAGAGGGAGATCGTAGGAGAGAAAGAAGAAGATGGGGGAGAATGAGAAAAGAAGGATGATGGAAGTTGAGATGAATGAAGGAAAGAATGATGTAGGAAGATTGAGTAGAGATATAAGGATTGAATTGAACAGAGATGGAAAGGAGAAGGCTAGTGAGAAAAGAGACATTCAGGGAAGTGGAGGAAAAGAGATGAAAATAGAGAAAAAACCATGCTAAAGTGAAGTAAAATAAAGTAAAGTAGCAAGAAGTAAATAAGTGAGCAAATACAAGACAACAGAATGAAAACTTAAAGTCAATCAGGATGATGACAACGATGTTGAGAAGGAGGGAAATAGTGAATGCAGTGGAAGGAGATGAAAAGAGGGAAGATGAAGAGAAAGAGACGTAGAGAAAGAGATGAAGAGAAAGAGATGAAGAGAAAGAGATGTAGAGAAAGAAATGAAGAGAAAGGGATAACGAGAAGGAAGCTGAATCTTAGGGCGTGGTAGGGGGAGGAGACGAAAGCACAAGGATTGCCTTCAATTTAATTAAAGGTTGTCCTCGATGTTGATCTTAATGAGGATATCATGATGGAAGGCAGGTGATGGTGGTGGAAGAGAATTCAAATTGAACGAGATGATAGTAGAGGAGGATTGAGGAAGAAGAGGATTGAGGTAGAAGACGACTGAGGTAGAAAGAGATTGAGGTAGAAGAGGATTGAGGTCGAAGAAGACTGAGGTAGTAGAGAACTGAGGTTGGAAGGGAATTAAAGGAGGATTGAGATGTGAATGTAATCCAGTCGATTCAGTCATCATTGATGATGACGATTCCAAGAAAGCCAATCAATTGCAAATTTCCACTTCCATCCCTCAATCGATTGATTTCGCTTTGCACTTAATGCGAATACTTGGAATTACCATCAGATATCCCTCAGTCGACTTGTAATGAAATTGGATTGATGTTTGAATTCGAGAAGGAGATAAATTTTAATTGAGATCCAAATTTGGATTCGGAGGGATTTCTGGAGTTGAAACAAATTGTTCTTGATTTCAATGATTAATTAAATTGATATTAAACTTATGTAATGAGTGAATTATGAGAAAAAAAATATTATTTAAATATTTTTGTCATGAAATTGGATATTTTAAATTTTACCAAATCAGTTTTTACAATCCTCAAAAATACTATTTCTTATGTTGACTCTAAAATTTTTTTTTTTAAAGAAGTTGGTCTTTGGGTAGTATTTTTTGAATTTTCTAAAGTATTTCAGGAATAAAATTTTCAATTTAATTTTCCATAATACCATGATAATACCATGATAATAATCATTCATTAAAATTTATTCATTATTTTCAAATTTATTCATTATCATCATTATTATCAATCATTATAATTCCTTAATTATTCAAAACAATTATGGAATTTTTTCCGTAATCATGAAATCTTCTATCTGTTATACTTTCCAAACCACTTTAATGCTCATGTAAATTACTTCCATATTCTGTTTCATTTCTGTCATATTTGCTGTCTCAACTACCTCCTTTAGCTATCTATCTCTTATCCACATGCCGACTATCTCTTTCTCCCTCTCAAATCCTCATTTCGCACTCTCTCCACTATTCAACTCGCTCTTTTCACTCTCCATCTCTGTCTCTCTCTTCACTCTCCATCTCTATCTCCCTTAACTCTCCATCTCTCTCTCCCTTAACTCTCCAACTCTCTCTCTTAATCTTCGCCTTATCTCTTCAACTGCATTAAACCTAACGAAATAATTGAACTTCCGATGATCTAAAGGAATTTCCCGTTTGTAAACAAGCTCTCACTATCATTCTCTCCCCAACTTCTCTCCGCTCACAACCTCTCTCTCTCTCTCTCTCTGGCCCGAAACTTCCTCTAATATCCTTATCCTGCCTGCGCCAAGCTTCGCATTATCCTCGACAGACATTCGGGCAATAAATAGCTGGCAACTCAATCGCAAATTAATAAACTTTGTCCGCAGTCGAAAGCCGAAAGTCGTCGTCGTGATGATTTTCGACACCGACGAAGGAGGAAAATATTAACAACAAGGACTTTGAGAATGATGTCGAGGACGTTGTCGAAGGGTGTTGAAGAAAAGGGGTCTAGGGTGGAATTTAAGAGGATGGAGTTTTGAAGTCAAGGAGTCAAGAGATTGGAGTCAAAGAATTTGGGGTGGAGGAGGAGGACGAGGTCGAGGAAGCTGTGGTTCTCGAGGATGAGGTTGTGAAAGTTGGGGTTTGGAAAGGATGAGGTTCAGTCGGAAGATGGCGTTGAGGAGGATGTCAGAGGATGGCGTTGAGGAAGTCGAAGGATGAGGTTGAGAAATTCTGGGAATGAGGTTGGAAAAGTCAGAGAATGAGGTTGAGAAAAAGAGGTGCCTAAGGGAACAGACACCAAGCTGAAGAGTGAGAGGTCAGCGAAAGTGAGATAAGCAACGATTTAATAGTCCTCGAAAAAGGATTGAGAGTGACTTTGTCGAAGAATGAAGAGAGAATGATTTCGTGAAAGAATTGAGAGAATAATTTCGTGGAAGAATAAGATTTCGTGGAAAAATAAGAGATCAACTTCTAAACCGATTGAAGAAAAAGACTTCGTGGAAAACAGAGATAAAATGACTTCGTGGTAGATTCCAGAATCGGGAAAGAAGGGAACGAAGTAATTTCCGAAAGTGGAAAAATCAAAAATTCAAGGATTTAATTCGCAGCAATGTCAACAAATGCTAATTAGGATCACTGACTGAAACTGAAGCCGCAAGGATTTGGAAAGAACCACAAGGACTTGGCAAGAACCACAAGGATTCGCAAAGAAACCAATAGAATTGAGATGAAGGGATGCAAAGAAGGGAATCGGGTTTAATGATGATGAGAAGAAATGAAGAATAGATGATGGGGGGCAAATGGCGAAATCAAATATTAATTTAGCTTAAAACGCATTTCCGCACAATTCACTTGCGAAAATTATGGGGAAAAAGAATCAATTTCGTATCGTTGTGAATTTCAATCAAGATGGAGAGGAAAATGTAGGGAGAAAAATATAGAAAGAGAGACAAATTTAGAAAGAGAGACAAATTTAGAAAGAGAGACAAATTTAGAAAGAGAGAAGAAGTCAGAAATAGAGAGAGTGATAGATAGAGAAGGACAGAAATTGCCACCGCAAGCGTTTTTTTTGGTCGGAAAAACCAAAAGTTTTCCAACACTAACGCTCATTATCCTTGCAACAGATGAAGCCGATTGGGGTTTGAACGAGTGGTGGAAATGAGGGAAGGGATGAGAATGAGGAAAGGAATGAGAAGGAAGTAAGGAATTTGAGGTTGGGGAGTGTGGTCAAGGGCGTGTCATTTAGACCAAGGAGTTAATTTGGAAGTTGTCAAAAAAAAAGATGAATTCCTGATTCTTCCTACTCCTATTTCGATAACACTATTAGGAAAACTAAAAAAGGGAAAAAATTCGATAAGGAACATTTTTAAATAAAAACAAAATTTGAAAATAATTCAAACATTTTAAATCATCACAAGATTGAAGAACAAACTAAACGAACGCATATAAAAATGATCGCAAACAAATTAACACAAGGATGAGCGCTGGGAATAGAATACACAGTGCAACGAGCCGAAGGAAAACAAAATAAAATCAAGAAAAAAGGACGAAACAATATTTTTTTTAATTAAATACAATTAGCTGCCAAGGATGAAGTGGACGGAAACGACCGTTAGACGTGCAAAAAGGACTTCGAGGCTAATTTGCCAATGTGTTCTGAGCAAAAGAAAATTTCCATCGTCAACGCCTTCTTTCACTTCCTCATCGGATTTTTTCACATTTTCCCATTTCTCTTGTTCATCATCTCTTTTTACTTCTTCATCATCATCTGTTTCTTCTTGTTCATCGACAGTTTTTTCTTGTTCATCATCTCTTTCTTTTATTTCATCATCATTCTTTTCTTCTTTTTCGTCACCTTGAAGTATATTTTTTTTATTTTCCTTCCCTTGTCACTCGTTCGATCATCTTCCTGGCGCTAATGAGGTTAATGGCGAAAGGATGTGCACCAGGATGAGGATTTTCCCTATGGCCTTCAATCGCCACCTTCACCCCGTAGCTTTCGCTGATGAAATCAGCGCCATTAACTGGCCAATAAATTAAATTAAATCCACGAGTGACGACGCGAAGCTTAAGCTAAGATGTCCTTTGAAGTCCTTCGTATCGAATCGATAGGAGTTGCCATGGTGTAATCGTTTCCACTTCTTGTTATTTCACTTCCACTTCCTAATAAATACTCAACTTCTCCTAAATTCTCATCTTCTCCTAAATCCTCACTTTCTCTTAAATCTTTCCTTCCTCCTTCACACCTTTCACTTCCTGCACTTTCAATTGCTTTTCACGTAATTCAGAAGGACTCGAAGGACGCGGGAATTCGTGAAGGACTTCGCAATTCATTATTGTTGTTAGAGAAGTTCTTGATTTTTTTCGAAGTGGTTGTTTTTTGTTGTTTTCAGTATTTGGTTTGATAATATTTATAGATATAGGTATTTTATTATTGTATTATTATTCTTTGTATTTTGTTTCTTTTTTGATCATTTTTGGATATTTCGACATTTTATTGTTCTTGGGATTTTGTTCACTCAACATCACCATAAATTCTTCATGACCTTGCTTTAAATGTTTTCCCTGTGCAAACCAGAACCGTTCTGGTTCATCAAACCCAGAAGTTATTTCAGCAAAGTAGTGAAATTCTCACCACCATCTTCTTCTCCATACTCCTCACCATCATTTTCTACATTTTCCTCACCATGACCATTTCCTTCATCCTCATCATTAGCATTTCCTTCATCAATACCATCATTAATCAGTGTTATTTCCCAGAAACTTGTGGAAACTTTTGTTTCTACACGAGGCCATTTATATTTGAATCTTGTCCTCGAAAATAAACTCCAGGAAATTAATCCGAAATCTTTGTTTATGTTCACGCAAGACACGCCCTTTTTTCCTTTCTTGCACCCCATTGTCCTCTCTCTCTCTCTTTCTCCTTTTCCTTTCTCTTTCTTCCTCTCATCATCTCCTTTCATTCTTTCTTCTCAATCGATCTCTCATTTATAAAAACTTTACATTTTTTCAATAATGTTTCAATCAATAATTTTTTCATTATTCTCTTTTTCCCCACTCCCTTTTTCCACACTCCTTTTTTCTTCACTTCCTTTTCCCACACTCCCTTTTCCCCACTCCCTTTTTCCACACTCCTTTTTTCCTCACTCCCTTTTTCTTCACTCACATTTTCCTTACTCTCTTTTTCCACACTCCCTTTTTCTTCACTCCCCTTTTCCACACTCCCTTTTTCCACATTCCCTTTTTCTCCGCTCCCTTTTTCTTCACTCCCTTTTTCCCCACTCCATTTTTCCTCACTCCCTTTTCTTTCAATCCACTTTTCTTCTCCCTACCCCTATTTAT
Source organism: Coelopa frigida (assembly GCA_017309665.1). Taxonomy (NCBI): domain Eukaryota; kingdom Metazoa; phylum Arthropoda; class Insecta; order Diptera; family Coelopidae; genus Coelopa; species Coelopa frigida. The sequence continues at coordinate 36,629,854 of CM029565.1, forward strand.
CTTTGTAACAACATATTAATTTCCGGCCGAGTCCACAACTTCTCACCTTCCCCTTCCTTTCTCCAATCCTTCTCCTTCGCACTCTTTCCAAAAATTCGTCACTCTTAGTCCACAAAAATTTCAGGTCCCTCCATCTGTCACACTTGAATTGGGTCCCCACAAGGCCCAAACCCCGTTCCGAACTCCCTCACATTTCCCATTATCCCCATCCACGAACTTATTTTCGGCCTACTAACAGTCCTTTATTTTGCTCTTCACTCGATTCAATTGTATCCTCTTCCTCCTATTAATATTCTCTCACTTTTTCGCCTTCATTTTCATCTCCTTCCATCTTTTCAATTTCATTTCACTTCCTCCTACTCATTTTCGTCTCCTTCCTCCTACTCATTTTCATCCCATCCTCAATCTATTTTTCATTCTCTTTCTCCCACCCATTCTCATCCTCTTTCTCTTGTCCCTTCAACCTTTCTGTACCTCCTCTCTCCGAATCGTCTGCTCCTCTTCACTTTGTCCAAACATTATTTCATTATTTCGTCCCACCAATCTTTCGGACTCAACCCAATCTCTTTTTCCTCACTCCTACTCTATTTATTCTCCATTCATCTGGGACTGGAGCTTGGACAGGACACAAATCAGAACCGTGTTGAATTGGACTGATTAAACATTGAAAGTCCATTAGCAGAAAGTGTAGAAAAAGAGTGAGTGAATGAGTGAGAGAGAGAGAAGGAGGTAGAGTGAGAAGGCAAGGAGTGAGCGAGAGGTAATGAAAGCGTGGTTGAGAGCGTGAGGGACAAATAGTAAGAGCGAAGTCAACTGAGAGAAAGTGAGCTGCTGCATAATTAAACATCTAGATAAAGAAATCGAACAGAGCGATGGAGAGGAGGGGGAATAGGAAAAGAGAAGGAAAGAATAGGGGAAGAAGAAGGAGGAGTGGAGAAGAGGACAAGAAGGAGGAGGAATAGTAGGAGAAAGAAGTGAGAGAAAGACCTTCTCGTGGGAATTCGGTGACCGAAGTCGTTCTGGAGCAGAGAGAGATGGAGAAGAGTCGCGGGGACAGTTCATTGGAGCGAAATATTGATGGAGTCGGAGAATTGAAAGCCGTGAATGAATTATATTCCCACGAAAGCCAATGAAAAACTTTGAAATAATTCTATGAATGCGGAGAAGAAAATTTAAGAATAAATTTAATACTAAAGAAAAAGTAAATACAATAATAAGTGTGAAACTAAATAATAAATTTATCATAGAGGACTATTATGATTTAAGAAAAGTAGTATTACAGAAAAAGTAGGATTCTAGAAACAAAGAAATAGGATATAAAGAAAATATCATAGATTTGTAGAAACCTAAGGTTAAAGGAATAGTAGAAAAAAAGAAAGAGTAGAACATAATCACTGGAAAAATAAGAGTTAAGAAAGCGTAGGATTAAAGCAAAAATATGAGTAAAGGAAAACTAGAAATTCTCAAAATTCAAACAACTTTTCACAATTTTGTCCCATTCTTATCCTTTGATCCTCCAAAACTTCATGTAATACAATAGTAAATTTTGAAACAAATTTCTCCCAAATCCAATTCTATATCATTTGACTATCTCTTTCTCTTGTTCTTATTCTCGTTTTGCAGGCTGGTACGAGGACAATTGGTACGAAGTGAATCTGGAGAGAGAGGGCATCACGTGCACCGTGGAACAGATGCGTATCGCCGCCGAAGGACATTTGACAACGGAGGCACTTATGTGGAATCAGAACAATCAGACAACAATTTCCGGCATGACAGCCGAGGAGTTTCGGTAAGTGCGAGATGGCCAATGGGCGAGAGTGAAAGGGAGAACAAAACCATAGGGAAACATGCAAATGAAGATACCAGAGAGACAAGAGGGAGGAAATCAAGAGACCAGAGAGAGATGGAAGCAAGAGGGTGGAAAGGCCAAAAGGAAAGAGAGAGACAAATGGTAGGACAGATGGAGATAGAAAGAAGGAGAGCGGTAACTTACCACAGAGACAAGACAATAGGAAAGCAACATGGAGAAGGCCAAATAGTGATGGTACCGTGTTGAAATTGAGAGAGAGAGATGGACAGAAAGTGATAGCCATGGAGAGAAAAGAAGATGGAGAGATATAGTCATGCAGAGAAAGAAAGATGGAAAGAGATAGTCAAGGAGAGAGTAAGGAAGAGACAATCAGTGAGGAGAAAAAGAGAAAGAGAAACTCAGCATTGGGACCAAAGGCGAGAAGTCAACATCAACCGGAAGACCAGTGGGAAAAGAGTGTGGATTTTGTTGTTGTCGATCCCTTAGGACCTCAGGATAACTAGAACAAAGACATGAATAGATGACAGTAGATGAAGGGAAGTCACAGAATGTGAAAACAGGAGAAAAGCAAGGGATAACTCGAGGTTACTTGGTTACCTCGGGGTGAAGCTAGCATATAAAACATGGACAGTATGTTATGAGTTCGCCTGGTCGACATTTAATTGTCGCACAGAGGACGAGTAATATTTCGTATAAAGTTCAGCCACGTGGGACCAATGACTAGGACAGACAGAGAGAGAGAGAGACAAGCAGATGATGGCAGACAGATGATAAATGACTTTTTGTGAGAATAACTCAAAATGCTAAACAAACGGGGAAATTACATTTGGAATGAGGATCTAGGGAATCTTGATTTAGCTTGAATCACTTTTTTATTTAATTTCATCTTTTTTCAACGACATTTTTCTACATCACTTTTTGACTTATGTTTTCGACATCTATTTTCTACATATTTTTTTACATATATTTTTTCTACATATCTTTTCTTTATCTTTTCTACATCTCTATCCGAGATTACTTTTAACTTCTTTACTTGCTTTCGTTTTTTGTACATGTCTTTTCTATACTTCGCTTCTACATTTCTTTTCCACATCTCTTCTCCTTTCTACAACCTTTTCTCCATCACCACTCACATACCATCACTTACCATGTCTCCTTCTGCCCATTGCAGCCTACGACTGAACACGGTCCTCGTCGAGGAGGGATACGACATCAATCACGATCGCTATCCCGAGGGCTACCAGGAGGCGCCGCTGGCGTACGATGCCGTCTGGAGTGTGGCGCTGGCGTTCAACAAGACGATGGAACGCCTGCGAGAGCGTAAAAAATCCCTCAAGGAATTCACATACACCGACAAAGAGATTGCCGACGAAATCTACGCAGCCATGAATTCAACACAATTTCTCGGTGTCTCGGTAAGTGGAGAAGAAGAAGAAGTGGAAGAAGAAATTATTCCAATGATATCCAACAGTAATTAGAGGTATCACACGGTGACAGAGGATGTCCTGAAGGTCTGGGATCCTTCGTTGTGGATCCTGTACATCTCGATTTTGAGAGATACTGGTTCATTGTTATGATAGCTTTTGGTCTTGTCTTCCTTCGTTTGGTCCTTCTGTAATTGTTGTTCTTAGTCGTTCAGAGATTGTTATTGTTAGTCCTTCTGAAATTATTGTTGTGAGCTTCTTCTGAAATTATTGTTGTTAGTCCTTCTGAAATTATTGTTGTTAGTTTCTTCTGTAATTTCTGTTGTTAGTCTTCCTTTAGTTTTTGTTGTTAGTCCTCCGGTAATTGTTGTTTCTTAGTTGATTTGCCTACGTTTGTTTTTGTTGTTGTTTTGTTCCTGTTGTTGCCACTACATCTGCATCTGTGGCCATTCGGAGTTGCCACACTTAATGCACTTGAGCAGAGAGATTTGATTCATGGTGTAAATAAATAAATTGTTAATATAATTCATGGAGTTGATGTTGTTGCATTTGTTGTGGTTGTTGCATTTGTTCTGGTTGTTGTCCTTGTTGTTGATCTTGTATTCGTTGTTGTCGTTTTTGTTGTGATAGTTGTCCTTTTTGTTGTCGTTCCTGTTGTTGTTCCTGTTGTTGTTTTTGTTGTTGTTCCTGTTGTCGTTTTCGTTGCTTTGGTCCTTTAGTCCAGAATGATTTTCTTCCATTGCTATTCGTAGTTCTTGTTTTTGTTTCCTCATTCTCTGCTTGCCTGCTTGTGGTTGAAATTGCAAATTATGAGCAGCTGAGCATTTGCCTTCTATTTACCCGGGTCTGTCTCTCACTATCTCGTTCTCCCTCTCTCTACTCTCTGATTCTTCTTCTCTCTCTCTCCTCCTTCTCTTACCATGTCGGCTTGCCTTCGCCGACCAATTTCAAATCATCCTAGTGTCGATTCGAAATGATTCACAAACTTCCATTCCAAGGATGGCAGAGAAGTTTGAAGATAATGAAGGAGAAGTCAAAAGGTAGAGTAGAAAATGGAAGACATCTTTTTGAGAAGATGGAAGAAATCTTTCTGAGAAGATGGAATAAATCTTTATGAGAAGAGAAAAATAATCATTCTGAGAAGATTGAAGAATAACTTAAAGAGATTGAGGGAGAAAGAATAATACAGAGGAAACGAAGTATAAGGAGAAAATGAAGTATAAGAAGGAGAAGAAGAATGATACTTGCTCATATCTCAGATCTCTGAGATAGAATTCATACACATATAATTTCATATAATCATAATGTCAAGATTACCTTTCAATTTCAAATTAATATTTAGAATTAAACTTACTCTGTTTGTATCAAAAGAACACGATTGTTCCTGGCAACCACATTTGTTTTATAATTTTTTTTTTTTTGGAATTCATTGCTTACTTCATACTTTAATCCTAAGCCTTTCAACTAATTCAAGTATTTCATGTGCTTTACCTCAACAAGAACAACCGACAGCTTTACGTTTGATGGAATTTAATGAGAGTCAGAAGGAAAGTTCTGTTCTAAAGCTGTATTAATGCTGATTATGGGAATGTTTTTGAAATCAACTTCAACTTCTGAGGAACAACTCTTTTTTTCTTTTCTCTACTAATATCGTGCATTTTCCGCTCACACATACATGTTAATCTTCCTCTCACACACACATGTTAATCTGCCTCTCTTACACAGGCATCTTCCCCTCTCCATCTTTCTCCCCTCTCACACTCACTTCAAGCATCAATTTAAACTGAACTCAACTCTGTTCATGTTCAAACTTCTCTCACATTCCTAACTTCTGTTCAAAATCACATCCATCGAAGGTGAGAAGAAGATGAAGAGGTTGAGAAGAGGAAGGAGAAGAAAAGGTAGAGTACGATGGAGAAGAATAAGAGAATGAATAAGAATAAGAGAATGAAGAAGAAGAAGCGAATGTAGAAGAAAAGTAGGTATTTAAAGCGAAGCAATTAAAAACACTTGCTTCCAATCAGGACTCGCATGCATGAGCTTCAAAGTTTGAACAAAAGTTTCCATTTCCATCGCTAAGCAGCTCATTCTTCTTCTTCTTCTACTTTTCGCATTGATTCAACTTCTTCACGCATCGTATGTTGCATACTTCAGGGCGTAACGCCAGCAGAGGAGGGAAAGAGAGATGGAGAAAAAGGCGTGGCGGTAGAAGAGAAACGCTTGAAAATCAATCTGGCGTGTGGAGAAATGAGAGAAGAATGCGAATCGATTAAAAGCAAATACAACAAATTATGCAGCATGCGATCGCGAAGCTAGATATATGAGTGTGTGTGTGTGAGAGTCAGTGAGAGAGTGAGTGTAAGAGCAAAAGAAATAATGGAGAACAAAAAAGATGGTGGTAAAAAAGGAAAGAGTTGGGGTTGGAAAAATCATACTTAATGCCATGTGCTCTCGACTGCTCAAGTAATTAGTGACAGCGACGTGGATATGAAATTAATTACGAGATAAAGAGAAAAACATTGATGTGGGGAAAAGGAAGGAAAAAATAATTAGAGAGAGGAAACGAGGGTGACAAGAAAGGGAAGATTGAGGAAAAATGGAGAGAATGGGAGGAGAGAAAAGAGATGGATAGAGTGAGAAAATGAGGAAGTGACGTTAAGCAACGTTGAAACTCTTTAAAAGAAATCAACTTTTAAAATATTTATTTTTTCTGAATATTTTCAAATCGAAATTAATACAATCGAAGGATCATGAAACTCGTCATCCGCTCATCAGAAGAATATTGTTGGGTTTTTCTGCCATCTCCTTTCTCTCTCTCTTATCTCTTCCCTCACTTCTCTTCTCACCACTTCATCTCATCTCATCTCATCATTCCTCTCTTCATTCCAGTAGGTTTACGAACTCATCCTTGAAAGTGGAAACACGAGATCTCTCAAAGGATTGAATTCACGCACACTCATTCACATAAAAATTATGTACTTTTTGCTACATGACAACTCTTTATAAAGGACATGATTTCAATCTTTCGCTTTCTCCTCTCTCTCTCTCCTTTCTCTCTCCCTTTACACTCTTTCACTTTCTACTTCTATCAGTCACTCTTGCAAATTGAGCAGAAGACTTCGCTCACTGCGGCTGTCGTTTTCATTGCCCGTAATTAAACCTAACGAAGCATCCTTTGGCATCCATCCTTTTCGTTTTGTTCCCTTGACGTGGCTGCCATTTTTACAATACTTTTTCGCGTTCTCATCTGTAGCCTCGTCCTCCTCTTTGTCATTTTCTTTGTCTTATTCTTCGTCGTCGTCATCGGAGGCCTCGTTCCCTTCTTTATCAACCTCGTCGTACGTCTTTGTCCTCGTCTTTTTCCTCATCCTCGTCTACGTCTTCGTCCTCGGTCTCATTTTTTTGATTTGCTTTGAGAAAGTCTCACGATTTGTCACTTCTTTTGCAGGAATTTCTTTTGTTTCTTAGGGTGTGTTTTTTGTTGTTATTATTGGTGTTGTTTTATTTGTTGTTGTTATATTTGTTTCTATATTTGTTGTTATATTTGTTACTGTTATATTATATTTGTTGCTGTTTTTAATGTTGCTGTTTCTTTGTTGTGAATATTATTTTTTTCTTATTTATTGTGCATATTATTCTTTTCATATTTGTTGTGAATATTGTTTTGTTGTCGCTTATTTCCTGTGAATATTATTTCTTGTTGTTGTTGTTCTTGTTCCTGTCATAATTGTTGTTGTTGCTATTCTTCTTGATGACAACGTTTTCTCAGCTGTTGAGTCCTGCTGCGTCATTTCTTCCACTTCCTCTGGGACTTTTTCCTTCCGTATAATTTTTCCTAGAATAATTTCTATCCTTTTCTTACTTCCAATTTTTTCTTTTTCCCCTACTACTTCCTCATTGGAAATGTTTGAAAATTCTCCTTTCAATTCACTGAAAAAATTCCTCTTCCAATTTCTCTAGAGAATCCTTTTTTTAAGTAAAAATTCCTTCATTACAGCAAATCAATTTTTTTCGCCTTTTGGCTGCAGCAAATTCCTTTCTTCGATTTGTTGCCCTTTCCTTGTCCTTTCTCTTTTTCATTCCTTTTCTCCTGATTCTCTTCGGTATCGTTGCCAAATATCCTCGAAGCCGCCATTTAAGCCACGCCTGACAACTTTTCACTTCCGTTTCCGGTCGCCCATGCGCCCCAAACTATGCAGCAAATAAGTCAACAGAAGCCTCGTTGTGTGCGAGGACAGGAAAAGAGAAAATTGCGTTTGAAAAAGAAAAATATAGAGTGAGAGAGAGAGGAGTAACAGAAACGACTGAAAGACAAAGAAGCGAAAGAGAGATACCAGACAGAGATATGGCCACAGTGTGCGAAAGAGAAAGAGAGAGCGAGACCTCATTTAATGTCCTGCTTCATAAGAAATTAACGACCAGGACGTGCGGCGGAAACTTTTAGCGCAAATGCAAAGGACTTGCGACCATCTAAAAGAGTGATGCAACAGAGAAATGGAGAGAACAAAGAAAGATAATGGAGAGGGAGAGATAGTGAGAAAGAGAAGGACAAACCGCAGAGCAGAACAAAAGTTCACACCAATGTAAACAGGAATATAAACAGACGCCAACACACACACACACACACACACATGCGATCCCACAGCGGCTGCTCCTGGCATTGTTTTGTTTTATGAGAACTCGGTCCAGTCGTACGCGAATCGCGGTTGCATTTATTCGGTTGTCCTTCTCTCTCTTTCTCATTTTTTCTCACTCAACTTCTGTCTGTCTCATACCCTCTCCCTCACTCTGCTTCACTCTATCATACTTTCTCCTCTTATCGAGCTCTTCGTTTGTCTTCTCTCTTCGTTTATCTTCTCTGGTCTTTTTTCCTCGTTGTCCTCGTTGCCATCTGCGCTCTGGTGGTTTTTGAAGCCACGCTGCGGGAGTTGCAGCAGATTCAACTGCAGGATGCAGCATTTTATCCCCCCGTTCACTTCCTCCCCCACTCTCTCTCTCTCTCTCTGGCCCCCATCTCACTGTCTAGCTCACCTTCTCTCTCTCTCTCTCTCATTACCTTTACCCACTCAATCTCCCTCCACGGTAAAATAAATGATGAAGTATGCGTTAAATGCAATTTATGACTTATTGTTTTTGCTCCCACCACAGCTGTTATGATTTCTCGTCCTTCGTCCTTTCCTCTCAGACATCTTCGTTTTATAAAAATTAATGTTGATTTTAGTCAGGTCTGGTAATTTCAATTCTTCTTGTTAACTAGAGGTTTTGAACCGCAATTATTCTTTACTTAGCTCAAGATTCTTCTATAAAACACAATTATATTAATTCATCTAAAAATCCATATACAATTATATTAATTCTTCTAAAACTCCATAAAAAAAATTTATATTAATTTTTCAAAAACTTTTTAAAACTAAGTTTATTAATTTCTTCTCCATTATTATTTCCAGGGTGTCGTCGCCTTCAGCTCCCAGGGTGATCGTATCGCGCTCACGCAGATCGAGCAGATGATCAATGGAAAGTACGAGAAGCTCGGTTACTACGACACGCAACTGGATAATCTGACGTGGCTGAATATGGAGCAATGGATCGGCGGCAAGGTGAGTTTAATTATGAGGCTACACTTTCTTCCTTAATAGCTTGATTTTATCCTTCATAATTGTGAAGATATAAATTTGATCTTTCATGATAAGATTTGATATTTCATGATACATCATCATATGCTTCTCTTGATTCATGATATTTTACTAGAACTCTTCATTATATTCGACTAGAATCCTTCGTTACTTGTCTATTTCTTTACTTGAGTTCTTCGTGATTCTTATCCTGTGACTTTCGACCTTTCAATGGAAATCTTTGACTTGAATCCTTCAACCTTCCAACTGAAATTATTGACTTCGGTTTTTCGACCTTTCATTATTCAAATCTTTTCCATTATTCCGAAAGCTGTTACCTTCATTTAAATTTGAAATCAATCAGATTCAATTCCATCGCCCTTTCGAAACCACACTCGCTTACTCTCAATCATCGCTCAGATCCTTGCCAAAAGTTGCTGGCTGTAGTTGGTCTGTTCTTCTCCCTCTCCCCTTCTCTCACTCTCTGTGTCTTTCTCTGTCTCTCTCTTTCTCAATGAGGTGAACAGCGATTTTTCGCCAATCGACAATTTTTTAACTCTCGCTCTGCAGCATCTGTTGAGGTGATGATTTATTTGAAGAGCAGCAGCAAGCAGTCGGTTATCCTCGATATCCTTGCTTAAGTTCTGCTCTAAAGCCTCCTCAATCTTTCATCTCTGTTTCTCGTTCTCTTTCCTCTATCGTACACCGAAATTTCTCTCTCTTACTATCAACCTTTCCTGGATTTCGAGAAGAGAAGCAGCAAAAAAACTACGTGCCACAGGATGCTGAGATCCTTTGAAACAAGTGCTTCACTTCCTTCGTCGACACCTTCTCTTTCTCTTACTTTTCCTTGACACTCTCTTTCCTTCTCTAAACCTCACTCTACTCCACTCCATCTCTCTCTACCTCCCTCTCTCTGGCCATCCCACCACCTCTCGAGCTTAACGCTTCAATAAAGTTGCAAAATGCAGCTGTTGGCGCTCATTTTTTCGGTTATCCTTCACAGGATTCGCACAGGACTAAGCAAGGAAAAGTGAACAAGAGAAAAAGTAACAGAGAACTTCATGAGAGATGTGAGGTTGAGAGTAAACTAATGGTGAAGTGAGGTCGATGGATTTGATGGAAATAAAGAATGGTTTTGCATTTTTGTTTATTATTTGTTTGTCTTATTTTATCATAATTGAAGTCCTTTTAAACCAAATATCCTGTTTAACCATTTCACTACTACTGCCGCTTTTTTTTTAATTACCTCTTAAATTCGACTCTTTTACTCTTAAAGAACTTTCTCTCGCATCAGCCTCCACACATTCAATATACTCGCCATGTCCTATTGCGGTTGAAATTAATGTCTTCACAAAAAACAAAAGAGCAACAAAAACTCCAACAACAACAACACCAACAACCAATACCAACACAATGAACAACAACAACTCACACTCGCAAACGCGAAGCTCTGTACAAATTTATGACCCAGCGAGAAGTTTCGAAGCCATTTGCAGAGTAATGCGAAAAGCTTAAAAGTTTTCACAAATAAATTTTCATCCTACTTCCACAAATAGTTTCCACCTCATAGTCGTATCTACCTCACAAACTCGACATCTCTGTCTCTCCCTCGCAATTTTGCCATCTCTGTCTCTCCCTCACAATTTCTCCATCTCTGTGTCTATCCCTCGTAATTTTGCCATCTCTTTCTCTCCCACACAATTTCGCCATCTCTTTCTCTCCCTCACAATTTCGCCATCTCTTTCTCTCTCCCCCTTTAATACCTCTCTTTCTCTCTGCCCCACCTTTATTGCCTCTACTTTTCCCACTCTCTCTCAATCTCTTTTTCATACTGATTCTCTTACACTTTGTGTCCTTGCAGGTGCCGCAGGATCGGACAATCGTGCGACGCGTCCTACGCACCGTCTCCCTCCCACTGTTCGTGTGCATGTGCACGATATCCAGCTGCGGGATCCTCGTCGCTCTGGCCCTCATCGTGTTCAACATATGGAACAAGCACAGAAGGTAAGTGACGACGTCGACGACGACTACTTTTTCACACCTACAACTAAAATCAAAAGGTTATGCGGTAAGGTTTGAAAAATATCCATATATCCACGAAAAATATCCAGGAAAAATATACACGAAAAATAAATAAATTCAATCCATGGTCGTGTGGGATTCGGTGAAATTTTTAATTAATAAACTTGTATTATGCATAAAAATGCAAATTTATTGGAAATCAGAACTCGCGGTAGTAGGTTTCGTGGGATCTGAACTTCCTGGGATTTGTTCCCACAAGGATTTCAAAGAAACAGGAGAATTGCGAAAGATGAAACTTAAAGAATAGAGAATGGAGAGAATTCAGTGGAATGAAATAAAATACCAGAATGATAAATATATTTATTAATCTGAATGTCAGAATGATAAAAACCTTAGTCATAACAAAAGAATTAATAGTGAATATAAGAAAAAAGCAAAAAAATTTTATAATATTTATACAAATTAAAATTTAATTTATTTATTTAAAAATTTATTAAAATATTATTTAATCTTTCTAATTCATTAATTAAGACTCATTTAAAATGAAGAAGGAAAAGAAACAATAAATAAAATATTAATAATATATATATAAAAAATATGAATGAAAATTGATTTAAGAATAAATAATATTTCAAAAATTATTAACTAACAAATAATTTTAGAAGAAGCTTTTAGCAAAATTGACCATGAAAACCCTAGAAAAGAAAAACAAAAAAGATTAAATGAAAGTAGTGAAGAATAGTAAAATCAAAACATATCACTAACCAAAAAAACCTGTGTAAAAGTGGAATCATATCAACATTTTTCACTTTACAACATTGTAAAGAACAATAGAGCACTGAGAGTAAAAAACGTGAAATGAAAACCATTTGCGGAAAAAATACTGAATCAGGGATCCTTTTAAAGCGATACAAAGCAAACAAATGAAGTTGCGAACAACGCATGATGAAATATTACATGAAAAAAAAATATTTTCACACTTTTTCTCTCAGATTTCTTTTCACTATTTGTATTTTTTTAAAAAGTGTTTCATAGTTTGCCAAAGCAACTAGTATTTTTTTTTGTCCATTACCGTGGTAGGCATTATTTGTTGTTGTTCTAGGTGTTATTGTAGTTTTTGTTTTGAGTATTATTTTAGTTGTTGTGTTAGGTGTTATTTTAGTTGTTATTGTAGTTGATGTTTTTACAGAGATTTTTGTCATGCGTTTCATTAAGCAAAGACAATTCTGAAAGTATTTTTCTTTCTCATGAAATATTCTGAAAGTATTCAAAACTTGGGGACTTTTGAGATGATGAAAGAAAAATGTTGTGTTCTTCATTAGATTCAGATTCAAATGGACAAAAAAAGAAATTGAGGTTGAACTCCTCACTTCACCTTAACGAACTCTCACCTTTCCTGTGGTTTCCTTTTGATCCTCTCTCGGTTTCTTCTTGATCCTCTCACGGTTTCTTTTTGATCTTCTCCCGGTTTCTTTTTGATCCTCTCTCGGTTTCTTTTTGCCCCTCTCTCAGAGATTCAACCTAATCCTTGAGGAAGCTGTTTAAGCCTTTCATTTGTTGCTCCCGTCATCGTTTGTCTCTGATTTCAAACACCTACACATGCATTCACTAACACTGATGTACTCACGATGCCGTCATTTCTCTCGCCGACTCCTCGGTCATAATTCATGTCGTCGCCTTGTCGGGGGATCCTTTTAATTCAAAGGATTATAATGGCAAAAACAACAGTAAGAAGAAGACTATAAACACACCAATAGCAACTGAAACAACAATGACTATGACTATGATAACAACAAAAACAAAACAACAACAACAATGACAGTGAGAAAATAACAATAAAAACAACAACGACAGTGAGAAAACAAGAACAACAATAGTGGGACAACAACCACGCCCAGAGTCCATCTAAGTGGAATTAATTTCCGGCGGCACCCACACAATTGCATCATACAACAGCATCAAACTGCAAAAACAACAATAATAACCACAATAAAAGCTACAACAACAATAAGAACCGCCACTATGAAAGCAACAACAACAACAATAAGTGTGGTAAGAACAACAAGTGCAACCACAAAAGCAACCACTGCCATTGTTGTTAGAAAAAACATGCGAACACTATCTACTCATCTCGCTTCCTCCTCGCTTTCGCACCATCTCATTTCCACTTGATCTTCCTTCTCTTCTTCTCTATATTTCCCTTTTCCTATCGTTTTGTCTCCCTCTCTCTCTCTCTTTTACTTGGCTTAATGGAAAAGCGCCGTTTATTTATTGTTGTAGTTCGTATTATAGCAGTTGTTATTGTTGTTTTTGCTATGGTTGTAGGTGATGTTGTTATAGGAGATATTGTTGTAGTTGATATTGTTTTAGTTGCTATTGTTGTAGGTGATATTGTTGTAGTTGTTTTTGTTGCAGTTGCTATTGTTGTAGGAGATATTGTTGTAGTAGATATTGTTGATGTTGTAGTTCATCTTATTGTTGTTTCTATAGTAGTTCTTATTATTGTTGATGTTCTTGTTGTTATTGTTGATGTTGTTCTTGTTCATTTTGAAGTTGTTGTTACTGCATTGTATTTCCTGTTGTTCTTGTTGTATTCGCTCACTTACAACTCATTAAGCTTTGCGGCGAGAGAAGAAGCCATGAAAATAACAGCAACAATGATATTAACAACAATAATAATACCAATAACAATAACAACAAAAACGACATCAAACAACAACAACAACAATGTAATGAGTTAAAAGCATTAACAGCCGGAGCAGCCATAGAACGCCAACCGGAACCGGAAGCGGATGAGTGATAAGAAAGAAAGAATGAAAGCGAAAACCACCACAGAAAGGAACCAAAGTTACGAAGAAAAATAAGTGTTAAACAACAAAAACTAGAGAGCAAAAACAAAAAATAAAAAACAAGCGATAAAGAACAAAAACCATACAAAGACGAAGAACAATAAGAAATACTAAAGAATAACAACAAATAGTAAAGAATAACAAGAAAATAGTAAAGAGCAGCAAAAAATAAACCTATTCTTAAATGCAGCTCTTCGCACATTATTATCAAATTAAGTAGTGAATTTTTTGAGAAATCCTTTGACTCCTCGCGGTATTTTTGTTGTCTCAGTTAGGTGTTGTTGTTGAAGAAGTTTTGTAAATGTTGTTGTAGGAGTATAATAGATCTTATTGTAGTAGTTATTCTTGTTTTTACAATTGATGTTCCTTTAATAGTGAAATTACTCAGGAACTTCAGGAATTTTGTAGATCAGTTGAAGCGAAATAACTTCAATTAGTTTCTGTTCTTATGTGGAAATGATGAATGAAAGGAGAGAAGAGGCGACAAAAGAAGGAGATAATAAGTGGAAGAAAATGAATAAAAATGTGAAAAAATTGAGAAAATGCAAAGTGAAGGAAAATAATGAAAGGGATTTTGACTGAAGAATGGGAAACATTTTTGGCAAAATCATTCAAACAACAATATTATTATTCAAATTTTATTATTTTTGTTTTTCTACATTTTATTCCTTTTATCCTTCTGTACTCTCTTTATTAAGACCACCTTGCCTTTCCTTTATTATCATCAATCCATTTCCTTTACACCTCGACTTCTATACCAGCCTTTCATTCCTTGATTTACTTCGTTTCTTCCTTGTCTTCCTCCAAAATCCCTCTCATTCCTGAAATTCCTCACCTTTCTCTCTCCTGGCATATCTCATATTTCACATCTCATCCGACTAATGATTTGACCTTCTCCCCTCTCTTGCTCATCGTTCATCTCTACCCTTAATCGTCTCCAAACCAATCTTCCGCTTCCCTCCTTAATCACCTCACTCCTTACATCCATCGTCGCATTGTCCTCTTAATCGGGGTCCCGACTAATCCTTTGTATGCCTTTTAGCAAACTCCATCTTCCTTTTCTTCCCTTCCACTTGTTTCCTATCTTCTTGCTTCCCTTCTACTTTCACCCCTTCTCCTCTTCTCTTGCCCCTCTTAATTTCCTCATCAATCTTCCGTCTGCCGTGAATTGTCTCGTTTTAATTTTAATTTCGCCACCGACGACACCTTCCACCATCCACCGCGCTTCGGTTCGCGTCCGCCTTTAATCGCTTTCTCTCACCCCAAACGATCCCTACCATCTTCATTACCTTCCTTCCATCCTTCCTTCACACTTTCTACGATGCTCTTGCCTTTGTCGCGTTTTCTCTTTATCTCCCTTCCCTTCATATCCCTCTCCTTTGTCACTCTTCCTTTCCTTCACTCTTCCTTTAACCCCCTACCTTCACATCTCATACCCTTATATCCCTTCTCTCTTTACTTCCTCTCATCCTCACCAGTTATCGTTGACAATGGCTGTCAACTCATCGTCCTTCGTCGTCCTCGTTCTCGCGCCATTTAACGAAGTGCAAACGACCAAAAATGGAAAACGCTGTAAATAAGCGACCGAAACACAGACTAATGCCATCTCTTTCACTCCTATCATCCTCTATTCCACTGACAATCACCCTCTCTTTCACTCACACATCTATCCTCTCATTTTCTAACTTATACCTTCACTCACCCATATCTTCTCCATCGCCATCACATCCAAAAACATCGTCGCTTTGTGCAAATACCGTTGAACATTGAATGAACTGGAGCTGGATCCTTCTTCTCATATCCAACGTGGGGAGCGAAAAACCAATAGAGAGTGTGAGAAAGATAGAGAATGAATGAATAGAAGGGAATCCTTTCGTTGTGATTTGGCGACGAGCTAACGATTAGTCTCGTGAAGGGAAGAAAGCAAACTAGAAATGAGAAGGTGGAAGAATAGGTGAAAACAATGGAAAGGCGATGGAGTAAGAGAAGAATATAGAAGAATAAATATGAGTAAGGTGTGAGGGAAACGAATGGTAAAAGAAGAAGGTCAATGAAGGGAGAAAATTCATTGAAAGAGAAGGTCGATAGAAAGAGAAACTCGATGAAGGGACAAACACGATGATGATAGAAATTCGATGGCAAGAAAAGGTCCATGAGAAGAGAAGAAGATTAGAGGAGGGTCTGAAGATGACGACAAAACGACGCTGCGGTGTCGACGAAAATGGTAAACAATGAAAAATAAGTCCCTCCATCGCATCGATTATAAGACGAGAAATTCTCTATGTGTGCGTTCTCTATGTGAGAATACACCTTAGTATGTGTGTTCGATCGAGGTATTTTCATGTGTGCAAAATAATTGAAGACAAACATCAATATTTCACAAACTTCTCAGTTTTCTTTCATCTCACCTTCTTTTTCTTTCTCTCACTGCTTCGTCTCACTTCTTCCTCTCCCTTCTTCCTTTCCCTTCTTTCTCTCCCTTCCGCCTCTCCCTTCCGCCTCTCCCTTCTTCCTCTCCCTTCTTCCTCTCGCTTCTTCCTCTCCCTTCTTCCACTCCCTTAAAACAACTGCATCTTTTCTCCAACTCTGTAATCGTGTCAGCGTCCATACCTGAACTCAGGTTCATGTGTGTTTGTGTTGCTGTGAGTTTGCGTTTGCTGTGTGTTTGTTTGTGTGTAATTGATTTATGGGTTTGTGGTTTGTTTGCGGTCAAACAGCAAACACCGGACATCAGTTGTGATGGATATCAGGTTGTTGAAAGGATTCCCAGAAGAATTTTCATCAAATATCAGAGTTTATTGGAAATTCAGGAAACTCATGTGACAAACATAATCAAAAGTAGTAAACTGTTGATTGGATGTAGAGAAAAGGAAACAGACGATGTAGGGAATGGGAGGCAGATGAGATAGAAAAGGGTTTTAAGGGTTCGAAAAAGACAGAACTCGAGCTTTTTAGCTCTAGTATAAATTATAGATATTCCTTCCTGTTTGCAACTAGTTCATAATTTCACATCCGTCATCCTTTTTTTCACAACTCCTTTCTCTATTCACGATTATTTCGTCGCCTGGACATACAACAACAACAATGGCTTTCCCATGACACCTGAACCTCGGGGCAGGAATTTCCTAAAGAATCTGTACGATTATCAAATTCAATTAAAAGGATATTCGGGCTACGAGAACTTGAACTCAGGGTCCTTGGTTCATTTCGTTAGTCTTTAACAGGAACACCTCAGAGGAATGGCTGCATTTCCGGTTCCTGTTTCGTGACTCGGTGGCGGTCATTGTTTTTGTTGTTATTGTTATATTTATTTCTCTTGTTGTTGCTTGGTTGAAATTTTCTTATGCTTGTTGTTGCTTGGTTAAACTTTTCTATCTCTTGTTGTTGCTTGTTGGAACTTTGTCGAAATAAATCTTGTTTAGCCTTTTGGAGGGCGAAAACTCCGAAAAAGAGATAGAGATAGAAGACGTTATTTGTCTCACTTGTACAATAACCTGACCAAGAGCTATTAGAAGAGCAAGAAGAATAACAAGAACATGAAGAATAACAACTACAACAAGAATAAGAACTACAACAAGAATAATAAGAACAACAACTACATCGACTACAACTCCAACAATATCCAAACGATAATAATAAATTTTAATGAACACGCAAAACACGCAGATAAAGCTCGAAAAGTTACGAAGGACCCAAGAAGACGAAGGACAAAGACGACGTCGGCGATGACAACAAAGCGGAAGTCGAAAGTCAAAAGGAATTCGAAGAAAACTCGACTTCCTGCGAATTTTCGCGGCCCCAGAGAGAAAGCGTCCAATCGAGGATGCCAAGCGACGACAAGTGAGGGAAGATGTAGAAGACCAAAAGAAGGACACAGAATTTAGGGCAAAGGAACCGCCTTGGAGAAGGAGACGCTTGGCGAAGGAACCGAGTCCCGAAAGAAAGCCCCAGGGCGAGTGCCCAAAGGACATTCAAAAGGAACCAAGCCAAGGACCAAAATGCTGCTTAGCATTTTGTGAAAAATTTACCACCACACAAAGGGCTTTTCATTGTTTTGTTCTATTGTCCTATTCCTTCTCCTCTACTTCTTCGTCTTTTTCATCGCCCCTACATCCGGTTCCTCCCTTTTCATTATACGAATGAAGAGATTTTCGTGGCTTTTGTTGCATGAACGAGGGGAGAAAACGCTTATCATCCGGCGACGATCAATTGATTAGCAAAAATGTTCGAAAATAAAACAGAAAACAAAATAAAACAGAGAATAAAAAAAAAAACGAATTGGGAAGGGAAAAAAGAAGTGAAGACAAAAGAGGATGAGAAAAACATATAAATTAAATTGTGAAAACAAATTGCAATGAGTTCAAATTGAAAACGATTTCTTTTCATCGTTTCGCTACATCACAGCGGGAACCAGAAGGAGAGAGAGAAATAGGGGGAAGAAAAGGAGAGAAAAGTGAGAGATTACGGAAAAGAGAAATTGAGAGAAAAAAAAAGAGAGAGAGAGGAAGAAAGCTTAATGTGCGTGACATTTAATGCAAGTCATTCAGTCAGTGACGAAGAAGAAAACGACGTTGGTTCAAAGTTGAAGGAAGAGTGGAAAAGTTCCTGGCGAAGTCTCCAAGCAGTGGATTTCTAGGGATATTTCTCCAAGATTCCTCAGACAGACGGAACATATTTGGCGAACAATTTCACACTCCATCACCGATGGATAAAATGCGTTGTAATGTTTTATTATTTCTAATTTTTATGCTCCCCTGAAATATCATTTTCAACGGTGATCAATGGAAATGGGACGAAAAGATTAAAATCAAATTGTTCTACTAGGACTTTGTAAAGGATATTTAAATTAAAAATCATGTGGATATATTAAAAAAAATTAATGAGATTGATCTGTTTGATATCTAGTCAAGGAAATTAAAAATGTGAGATACTTTCTTTTCATTGAAATCTCTATTAAAGCCTCTGCAAAAAATATCACTCCTTTGAATAACTTTAAGATAACATCTACAAAAGTTTAATTAAGTTTCTTTGGAAATTAAAACCAACGAAAAATATATAAAAATGGAAGTACAAAAATAACTAAAATTAAACTGTTGAATTTTTCTTCATTTCCAATAAAACCATAAAAGTAAATTTCAGTAATTTTACACCAAGGTATTCTACAAAAAAGATAAATAAATCAAAAACCTTTGAAAGGAACTTTCACCAACACCAGAGCTCACCTTCAACACATGCACAGAAAGGAAACACAAGGGATGGAGATGGATATTAATAAGAATACACAAGCGTGAAGTTATTTTTGTAGACGTTTCCTTTCAGAGAGTCAGAGAGAGAGAGAAACAGAGAAGGAGAATATTGTGTGAAGCCAAGCTCCAGTTATTTTTGCACACGAGTGCAACATTTTCTTGTTGATGGTATTGTTGTTGTTATCGTTGTGGTTCTTATTGTTGTTGCAACAGCTGCAAGTTTCCTCTCAACGAAATCCCCGACCACAATGAGTGTTGAGATGCATGAATTATTGTTATCCTTAACCAGAAAAGGGAAATGTGAGAAAGCGATGAGGATGCAGAATGTAGAGGATGAAGAATATATACAAGAATAGGTTTCGTCGGAAAATACGAGGGAAAAAAAGGAGTTCAAAAAAATTGCTTTAAAAAAAATGAGCTCAAGGGAAACAGACACAAAATAAAAGTGAGAACTAAGAGTATAAAAAAAGAAGATGTAAAATAAGAGTTGGAAAAAAATAGTTGAAAAATAGAGAGAAAAAAAGGAGATGAAAAATAGTAAAAAAAAATTGTGAATAAAATTGGAAGAATGGAAAATAGAAATTGAAAATTGGAAGATGAAAATTTTAAGAAGAAGTTGAAGAAGATAAAAAATATAAAATTAAAGTAGGAGTTAAGAAAAATATTTTAAAGTGCAAGGATAACATTTGATATAAAATTATTGTGAAGAAATTGAAGTAGGATCGCAAAAAAAGCTTCAAGAGGGAATGAGTTATTTTCTTTAATCTTCATCTTTCATTAATTTCCTTTATAGTGTCCTATTCCTCACACTTTTCAACACTTTCAAGTTTGAAGGCGTTACCAAGGGCTGGAAAATTTCCAATCAATGAGAGTATTCCTTTTCAATGTAGAAATTTTCATTTAATGCAAAAATTCTCATTCTGTGGATTTTCGATTTCCATCCCCATGTTCCATTGATTGTGACGAGTGTGGATATTGAAACTGAGGTTTGAAAACTATGTCTCTGAGAGTGTTTGAGTGGGTATGTGTATAGGTGAATACGTATTTATGAGTGTATATGTATGTTTGTTTATGAGTGAAAGCGTATGTGTGACACTAAAGCATCGCAATTGATGCTCAATTATTCAAATCCACTTGGAGCGAGTTTCACGTATCAATCACCAAAGAGTTTGGCGCCACCACCAACAAACGATTGATGGAAAATATCACTCATACGCATTGGTGACCTCGATCTCTTCATCTGTCTCTATTGCACTATTTCACTCCAACTCTTGCTGTATCGCTTGCTTTATTTTGTTCTTTCTTTTACTCTCCTCTCTTAACCATTTGACATGCTAATTGCTGGCAGATGATCTTTATGTACTTGCACTCTCTCTTCATCTTTGAGTTCGAAACTATTGTATCCTTGAAAATCGTCACTCATACGCCTCAATGATCTGAGTTTCTTTTACCATCGACCCTTTGAGATTATAATTACTTCTTTGGCCTGGAGTATTTCAATTTCTAATTGAATTTTTCAGTGAATTTTACATACACATTGAATATTTCATCAGCATTGGAATTTTTATCATCATTGAAATAATTGTTGAAATAATAATCCACATTGAATATTTCATCATCTTTGAATTTTTCACCATCATTGTAGTCACAATTGAATTTTTCATCATTCCTTTCTCTTTCTTTTTCTTTCCAGAGTAATCCAATCGTCTCATCCTGTTTGCAACACAATCATGCTCTTCGGCGTCATCATTTGCCTCACGTCCGTCATCCTGCTGGGCATCGATGGACGCTTCGTCAGCTCGGACGAATATCCAAAGGTAAGCGAGATAAAGAATAAAGAAAAAATCCTATAAAATAAATCCTCTAAAAAATTCTTCTATTAAATAAATATCCTAAGAAAATAAATACTCTATAAAATAAACATTTAATATAACGATGGCAAAAATACATAATTTGTTCACTCTTTCTTAGGTTTGTCAGGCTCGTGCTTGGCTGCTGTCGACAGGATTCACCTTGGCCTACGGTGCGATGTTCAGCAAGGTCTGGCGTGTTCATCGCTTCACGACGAAGGCCAAAACGGATCCAAAGGTAGGTGATAAACAGAGTAATTTATACTTCATCCTTCTCATTCCTCATTCCGGTCGTATCTGCCTCCTGTGTATCTCACAAAATATCTCTGTCAAAGAATTCATATGATATTCCAGAAAATACGAAATTACAAATTATAAATATGTGTATACGCAGAAATAATTAATTTATTGACATTACTTGTCTTTTGCATTACCTAGGGCGGTTACATGACCTTGCGTCCGCTACAAGAAACCTCAATTAATATTTTTTTTTTATCGTATAAATATGATTTTTTTATTCGAAATTTCAATTTATTAAAAAATATAGAATAAAACAAACAACAAGTAAAGCAAAATCGTATAAAAAATAAAAGCAATAAAAAATTATAAAAATGAAGCAAAAAGCAACAACAAATAAAAGCTGAAAACAAGAATAAAAATATATAATAACAATAATAAAAAACAATAACAACCGATCAGATACAACACGAATGAAGAAAACATCAAAATATTAATTTCATGTTTTCCATTTGTTGCAATAAAAAGCATTAATATGGACATATCAGTTGTTGTTGTTTTTATTTTTTTTTTTTTTCATTATTGTTTTTTTGTCTTTTGGTTTTGTTATAAATGTTGCTGTTGTTTATCTCATTATCGCAGCTCCGTCGGAAACGCGATATTAATTAAATTCATGTTCATCATACGACACGTTGTACGAGATGTCACAAAATATTATTGTTGTTGTTATTGCTGCTGCTATCATCGTCAATGTAGACAGCTACAGGATAAAAGGATATCTCCGATGTCATGCGTGTGACAGTTGCTTCCATGCAAAGATGTGAAATGATAAAAATATGGAAATTGAGAAAATTAAAAAAATGTTTCACACACAACTTTTTGTAGGCTCATTTTGCTATTTAAATTCACACAATAATAATTTTCGAATTTCCAACGAACCATTAAATTTCACAGTTTCAAATACTAAATGAATTAAAGATAAATAATTACAAACATCGGAGTTTGAAATTCAATATCATTATTTATTTATTTTCCTTGATTCAATTCGATGAGCTTTTAGAAATCTTGGATGAGATTTTCGGCACCCTTGGGTGAACTTTACCCTTTGGTGAGGTTCCGGTCTCTTGCTTTCGGTCCCTTGGTCAATCCTCGACTAAACCTTTTCGCCTCACACTAATTGAGTGTCAATTGTTCCCTCGCACATGCAGAGCCCAAACAGTTATATAGAAATTATATTCAATTCACGCAAGAAACTTCACCTTTAATGGAATTGGTGAAAATGCCAAAAGGTTGCAATCGATTGTGACCCTCGAAAAAGGGTTGAAAACGATGTGAAAATGGAAACAAATTGAATGAAAAAAAAGATGAAAAAAAATAAAAACTCAGAGAGAGAAAATAACAAAAACTCATGGAAAAAAACCGAAACTCATGGGAAAAAAACCAAAACTCATGGATAAAAAATTGAACAGAAAAAGAAAATTGAACTCGAACTCACGCACACTCACACGCAAGCCCTCCGTCAAAGGATCAAAAGTTTAATCGAACCGAGACGAACTGAATGAAAATCGACAAAGGTCGCCTACAAATTGAGGGAAAAAAGAGAAATGAGAAAAATATCGAGCCTTTAATCCTTCGTCGATCCTTGTCTCGATCCTCGGAAGAAAAGTTAATATTTCAATGGCTCGCAGCGACGCCTCCGTGGAAACCTTTTAAATGGAAATTTCCGTCACTGTGGTTGTAAATGTGTGGGAAGTACTTTTTTCTGAGAAATTTTTTTTCAGTAGATTTTTTATAAGTAGGCTTTTTTCGTAAAGCTTTTTAAATATTTTTGTAGTCCTTTTAAAATCGTTGCCTTCGCACCTGTGGGCGATGAAGTGGACAACAACATAAATGTGAGGGAGAGAGAAAACAGATGGAGAGAAAAAGAGGAAGAGAAAACAGATGGAGAGAAATAGTGAGAGAGAAAACGAATGCAGAGAAAAAGAGAGAGGAAAATGAAAGTGGAAAACATTCCATGAAATGAGATATTCATGTAAATGTTGTTGATTTAATTGTTATTTTTATTTTTGTTATATTTGTTGATATTTTTGTCGTCGTTTTGGTTATTTTTCTTGATATTTTTGTTGAGGTTCTTGTTCGTATTTTTGTTATTATTATTGTTGGTATCATTTTTTTATTTATTTTACAATTTTTATTTATTTTCCTTGTTATTTTTATTGTTATTTTCCGTGTTATTATAATTGTTATTATTGTACTTTAAATTGTTGCTATATCTGTTGTTTACTTTGTAAGTGCTGTGGTTGATATTGTTATTGTAGTTTCCACAATGCCAAAGTGCCATCAATACAACAGGATATAATACCAAAAACAATAATGAAACCAGTGAAACCGATGCAAAAATAACACTAAAAACAACAAGATATATAACCAAAAACAACAAAGAATATACAAAATAAAACATACAAAAAAATAACAATGAAAAAAAACAACACAAAACAACAACGAAAAATAACTATTCCATTGAAAAATATAATGGGGAAAATAAAATGATTAACAAATTACGAAAAACATCAACAACGGTTGTTATTGTTGTGGGTTTTGTGGTCAAATACCCGTGTCTATGTATATAACGCATATATGTATTAAAAGTGTATGTGTTAAAGATAACACGTACCAAGTGTTAAAGGTGTATGTGTTAAATATGTCTGTGTTTACAACATAATCGGTCGAAAACGGTAAAAACCAGAAGAGAACAAAATTCTCGGAAAAACTTAATTAATTTTTCAGGATCTCCATTTAAACTGGACTTAAAAGTCGGCTTAATAAAACGTTAACAACGATGGCCAAGTGGGATAATTAAAGGATTTTTTTGTATATATATTTTATACAAATCCTTTGGTATACTACATTTATCTCATATAAACCTGATTCTGTTTTGAATTGAACATGATATATAATTACATTAAATCAATTAAATATCTTTATTCTCAATTTTATTCACCCTTTGTTTAGAAAAAAGTGGAGCCCTGGAAGCTGTACACGATGGTCTCCGGCCTCCTATCCGTAGATTTAGTTATATTGATCGCTTGGCAAATTTTCGATCCGCTACAGCGAAATCTCGAATCATTCCCACTCGAAGATCCCGTCTCAACGACTGATGACATCAAAATACGTCCCGAATTGGAGCATTGCGAGAGCGAGAGAAATTCCATGTGGTTGGGTGAGTATTGCTATCTCTTTCTTCATGGCTTTTCTCCCTTTATTCTTCCTGCTATGAAAAACAAACTTCTATTTGCTAATTTTCTTTGATCTATTTTCTCTCTCTCCATAGGCCTCGTTTATGGCTTCAAAGGTCTGATACTCGTGTTCGGTTTGTTCCTCGCCTACGAGACTCGCTCGATCAAGGTGAAACAGATCAACGACTCACGTTATGTGGGGATGAGCATCTATAATGTGGTCGTCCTTTGCCTGATCACGGCACCAGTGGGCATGGTCATTGCATCGCAACAGGATGCATCCTTTGCTTTTGTTGCGCTCGCTGTGATATTTTGCTGTTTCCTAAGTATGCTGCTCATATTTGTGCCAAAGGTGAGAAGAGAAATTCTTTAGATTCTTGTCAATTTCACAAATTTCAATTCCACCAACTATTGTCAATTTCACCGACTATTGTCAAATTCACCAATCGAAATTTCTCTCTCCCTCATGCCATTGACAGGTCATCGAGGTGATACGACATCCAAAGGATAAGGCCGAATCGAAATACAATCCCGATTCGGGAATCTCAAAGGAGGATGAGGAACGGTATCAAAAGTTGGTGACAGAAAATGAGGAGCTGCAACGACTGATATCACAGGTAAATAAGTGATTGAAGTGATTGGATGATAGAGAGAACGAATGTGTGATAGAGAGAATGAGTGTCTGATAGAGAGAATGAGTGTGTGATAGAGTGAACGAGTGTGTGTGTGTGTGTGTAAAAGATATAGAACTATGCGAGAGCAACAGAAATGCAACTCACTCACAATCGAGGACATTCGACGTTGGTCGACATTTTGACTGGCTGTGGGTTACATGAAGGACAAGCAAAGGATTCTGGAAACTTGTCGACAAGACACAATAGTAAGCCATGAAGAACACAAACAACAATGACATGGACATCAACAACCATAGGGAATGAACACAAACAACAACAAGATAGCCAACATCAACACAAACAACATCAATACAAACAACATCACCACAAACAACAACATCTCGACAAACAACAACAATAGCATCCTCTCCATGGCAACAACGACCTAATTCCCTTTCGTACCAAATCCATTGATGTCCTTGGTCAGGACTCAATGTGAATTCGAAATCCGACTCGCCATCGCGTTTCCACATTTCAAACAGAAGCATACGATCCAGGATCCATCTGCATTCTGCACCCGAGTGAAGAAAAAAAAAACTCGTAAAATTCGATGGGGAGCAAAAACAAAAAATAACGAGGAAGATGTTCGAAGAGAAGAGACAAATGTGAGAACCTAGAGGAAAAAGGAGAGAAATTTAGAACGAGAGGGAAAACGAGACAAATACTGAAACTAGAGGGAACTGAAAACGAGAAGGAAGAGAAGAAATTGTTAGACGCGAGAGTGAAAAGTGGACAAAGGTAGAAAAGAGAGGGAAGGATGAAAAGGAAGTCGAGATGGAAAATAAAAAAGGAAGAAGGTTTTTACTTGTGGAAGCAGGAAGATAGAAGAGAAAAAGTGATGGGATAAAGAGGAGCAGAAAAAGGAAGATTTTGAGAGGAAGAGGGGATTGTGAAGAGAGAAAGAGAGGATTGTGAAGAGAGGAAGAGGGGATTGTGAAGAGAGGAAGACAAAAAAGTTGCCGTGTTCGATGCTCCAACGATTCGGCCTGCAGAACACTGTTAATTAATGCGTTCTTTGCGTTTTGTCCGTTGACCATGAACGAGGACTTAGCATGAGGCCTTCGAACGTGGATCGTTGAGGATGCTCGTGAGGATAACGACGTCAAGGGAGGAGAACTCGATTGTTGGCAGACAGTACATGGTGAAGGAGAGGCAGAGAGAGATAGAAGCTTGGAAACCGAACGATAGCCAACGAAAGCCTGTTCGTGCGTGGCATGCGAAAGGCACACAAAGTGCAATGTGAAGACTTATGAGGGAATGATGGAGGTTGTTAATAAAAATTGGTAGAGGGGAAGGAAACGCATGTTTCTTTGTATTATAAAAGTAAAAATTAATTATCAAATTAAAATAAAACTAATCAGAATAAAAAAAAAAATCAAAATAAAAAATTAAAATAAATTTAAAACAACTAAAAATTAAATTAATAAAAAAAATAATGAAAAACAAGTAGAATAAAATTCAATGAAATAAAACTAAAAAAACTCCAGTACAAAATCAAACGAAACAAAATTAAAATTGAACTTAATCAAATTAAAATAAATTTTAATTAATAAAATAATATATAAATTTATATAAAATTTTAATAAAATAAATGATATAAAATAATAATTAAACAGAATTAAGATTAATATAATACATAATCGATATGAAGAAATTAAATTTAAAAAAAAGTCACACATAAAAGAAACTATAATCAAATCAAAATAAATATAAATAAATAATTAAAATAAAAAATATAAATTAAAAACAATTATTTAAATTTATAATATAAATATAATATCCATTCACATGAAAAATTAATCCCTTTATATTCACTAAAAAATATAAATTTACTATTATGACCAAAACCTATGCAAATTATATTACATTGTATACCAAACTATCCATATAAACCAATTATATTTAAAATCAAAAATATTTAATATCTACTGTGGTTTCATTATGTAAAATAAAAGAAATAACTGAAATAACTTCATCATAATCTTCATAAATTAAGCAAAATAATGTAGCATTTAATTCCAAATGAACGATGAGGAAATGTTAAAAATCCAGAATCAATGATTCCAGAGAAAATTCACTCCATTGCGATATTGAATTCGTTGAATAACGAGAAATCTCCAATTTATTTGCTCTTTTGCGAGAGAGAGAGAGAAAAATGAGGGCTTTCCGGATAATTTGCAATCGTTGTTGTTGCATTTGTTGTTGATGGTGTTGGTGGGGATTGAGTGTTTGGGGTTTTGGGTTGAAAATTATTACCCGAAAAATCAACTGGCAACAAAAGGCAGCGAAACCATTACTAGAAATACAGAGAGCTATACATTTACAACTACAACTATACCAATATCATACATACACTCATACATCTACACCTAAATCAACACAGACACATCTACAGCTAAATCGACACACACACACATCTCCCCTCACACATACATCGCAATACGAGTGCAACATTGGAGTTTTCTACTATCCGAATTCCACACGAGGATCTCGCATTCATTTAAAACCCCAAAGACTCGAGACACAAAACTAGAGACGATGAGCAAAGAGAGAGAGAGAGACGAGGGAAGGGAAAGAAAGAAAGGGAGAAAAGACGAGAGAGGGAGCGAGAACGAGAGAAGTGATAGAGAATGAGAGAGAGGGAGAAAGGTCGAGAGAAGAGGTTGATAGAGGAGAAGAAAATAGGTTGAGAGAGGAGGAGAGAAAAGAAATATGAGAGTGAGAAAAACGCAACTAAATTGGGTGCAACGTTGTTGTGGATTCCATGCTTAAGGTTGAAACCACACACATATACACATCCAACCACACACACACACACACATTGCAATCAGACACACACACATTGCAATCAGGCGCACAAATACTAATACACATATGTACGCATTGCACACGAGGACAAAAAAGGAGCCAACGAGGATTTCTTATGAACTCCAGAGCAAACGGCGACAACCACAGCCACGCCCACAGGGTTCCAGTTTCTCCCACTGGAGACATGACACATGTTTGAGAGAAAGAGAGGGAGAGAGAGATAAAGACAGAATAATAAAGGCGACAAAAGAAGGATAGAGGAAGAAAGAAAGTGTTGTTGGATGAGCGAAAAATGAGACGTGCAAGGGAGAAGAGAAAACAAAATCGAAATAATTTTTCCCGTCGCTGTTGACTTTGTAACCCGAGGTTTACGATGAGAATGAGGAGAACGAAGAAAGAAGAACAACAATAACAAGAGAAAAAAGGAAAAACAATAACAAGCGGAGACTGAGACCACATCACATCAAAAACACCAACAACAACATAAGGACGAAGGCTACGACTTGGAATTCCGTAAATTGCATTGTGTTCTGCACCAACCATCAACGGAACCACCAGAGAAGTGGGCAACGAGGGAGGAGGCGACACATGAGAACAACACACAGAAGGAGGGGACGACGATGATGATGACGATGCCGATGATGATGATGACGATGGCGACGATGAAGAAAAAGGAGGAAGAAATGTAGGAGGAAATGAAGAGGAGGATGAAAACGAGCTGAAGGAAGATGAAGAAGAGGATAACGTGGAAGAACTGAAGGATGAGGAGCAAAAGGTGGATGAAGTGGTGAAGTTGGAGGAGGAGAAGAGAAAAATGAGGATGAGTTGGAAGAAGAGATGAAGGTGAAGGAGGAAGAAAAAAGATAAGTGTGGAGAAGAAAATATGAAGGAGGAGGATGAAGAGGAGGTGATGGAGAAGAATGTGAACGAGAAGGTAGATAAAAAGAAGTTGGAGAATGAGAAGAAGTCGGTGGAGAAAATTGTGGAGAAGAACACAAACGAGAATGTAATCCGAACGAATTCCTATCGCCAACAACAATCAACCAAGAATAATCAACAGCAACTAACAAAAGCCAACAACTGACAACAACCAACAACATCCAAGAACAGAGAAAAACAATATCAGACAACAACAACCAACAACAACCAACAACAACCAACAACAACCAACAACAACCAACAACAACCAACAACAACAACCAACAACAACAACCAACTAACAACAACCAACAACCAACAACAACAACCAACAACAACAACCAACCAACAACAACAGTCAACCGACAACAACCAGCTGAAACTGCAAAGGGCAAAATCGACCCATTGCACTCGGAGTCACGTTCATCAAGGCGAGCGCCCATCACACTCTTCCTTCCTCCCTCCCTCTCACTCAGTCTCTCCCCCTCTCTCACTCAGTCTCTCCCTTTCTCACTCACACACACACTCTCCTAGATGGAGGTAGAGAATGTATGTGTAATTTACATGTGTCAATTCGTATTGATGAACAGGAAAAATATTGATTTGCCGGCTGGGAAAAGGAGAAGGAAATAAGAACGAGGGAGAAAAGGAGTGAAGAAAGGAAAAAGAGCGAGGGAGAAAGAGAATGAGCGAAGTAAAAAGAGCGAGGGAGAATGAGATTGAGAGAGAAAGAGAGTGAGGGATAAAAGGTAAAGGAAACAAGTAAAAAATGAAGAAAAATCAGAAAAAAGAAAAACGGGAGGCAAAGAAAAAAAAAGTAGATAAAAAAGTGGAAAAGAAAGAAAAATAAAGAAAACGAGAGAAAAAAAAACAAAAAAAAGACAAAAAGGGAGGAAAAAAAGAAAAGGAGTAAATGGAAGGACAAGCGAGAAGATAAAGAAGCAACAGAAGAAAAAAAGAGGGATTGCGTTCCTGCAGCGATAAATGAAGGTGAAGGAGGTGGAGTCAAATGCAATCAGTGATTTGTGGCTTTTAATTCTTTGCGGTTATTGATTGCATTGGCGTCGATAACAAAAACAACAACAACATAAATGACTATAACAGTAGCAACAACTACAAGAACAAGAGTAATGCTAGCAACAACTACAAGAACAAGAATAATGATAGCAACAACAACAATAGTGGTAACAGTAACCACAACCAAAGCAACAACAACAAAAACTACAACAACGACTTATTGCGAAAACGATACGAATAGAAATGACAACAACAACAACAATTGCAGCAACAACAAGAAGAACACATAACAACAATTGACGACAAATCAAATCGAATTGAAAAATGAAAATACTTTCTGTGACATTAAATTGAATACAACGAGATAAGCGACGGGAGAAAGGAAAGAAAGAAAATAGAGAAAGAAGATGAAGAAGGGGAAGAAGTTAGATAGAATGAGAAGGAAAAGGAGAAAAAGAGACGGTTGAACAGTGAGAGGGAGAACAAGAAATATGGAGAAAATGATACAGATGAGGATAAAAAGTGTCGCTAGGATTTCCGATATCCATAGGAAGGATAAGAGTCAGCCATGGAAATGATGTGGACGTGTAGGATTTTGATTACAGTTGAGGAATCTTGAATATTTGATGATAGTAAGAGGAAAATAGAGAAAACACAGAATGGATGATGTCGATTAAATGAATGATGTGAAAATGAGAATCATGATGGTAACTTTATGTATTTTTTTGTATTTTGAGTTTTTTTATTTTTATTCTATTTATATTTTAAAGAAATGATGAAAATAAAATACATTTCATTTTAATATTGCATACGGTTAATTAAAATTTATATATTTGTATATATTGAATAATAAATGCTTTTTTAATGACCTAATATTTTTTAATTTTTAAATTCGTTTTATGGAAAATATAGTTTTTATTCTACATTTTATAAAAAAAGTTTGTTTTTGTTTTCATATAATTGAATTTTTTTTGTTTATTCTTTGTTACATTTTAAAAATGTATTTAAATTAAAAAATACAAGTTATATTGAATTATTGAAATATTTATCTGTATAAAAAATATATATTAAAATATCTTAAAGTTTATATATGAAAACACATTAACTAACATGCATATATTGATGTTTAAACTTTTTTTTACAAAAATCAGGACAAATTAATTTATTTTATTTTGTAATAATAAATAAAAGCAACAAATAAATATATATTTAATTCTAATATTTTTTTAAAATGTTTCTCCTTGCAGAAAGAAGAGAAAATCCGGCTCCTCCGTCAGCGACTGGTCGAGCGCGATGCGAATGCGAAGCCGGCAGAACTGAACGGGGCCGGTGGCTCCAGTGGTGGAGCTGGTGTAGGTGGAGGTGGAGGCGGTGCCACGGTCATCACGACACTCACCGCAACGGCGGCGGCGTCGACGCATCTCACGCCAGCCACATTAGCAATTACTCAAGGTAATTCCAACTCAAACGCCTCCTCGTACACTTACTCCTACACAACCTTATCGACGAACAACAACTCGAACAACGATTCGACCTCATCCACAAATACGAATACGAACCTAAACAACAACAATAATAATCAATACAACAACCACTATCAGAACACCAAAAATATGTCGCAAAGGATAGCGAATTCTTTCGGTTCGGTCGCGAATCAAATGAATCAACACGCGATCGGTTCCAGTCGTCGCGAATCCTTGACGTTCGTTCAGCCCGAGGCCGCGACATCGTCCTCCATCGAATACGATTACGACCACGCCCACAACGGTGTCGACCACGCCTACAACGGCATCGACGTCGACGATGATGATGATGATTACGATTGTGAATACGATAGCGCCATCGGGATGGGCGGCTACTCGCAGCTGACGCGATCCTCTCGCGCCAGCCAATCATCAGCGCTCGAGTTCTCCGATAACTATCTGTGAGAGACTCTCGCGTAAACGTAAAGTAACGTAATGAAGTCCGTCGTGTCGTGTTTTGCTGTAGCGCTCCCTGCCTTGCCTTGCCATGTCATGCCGAACTATTCAAGCAACAAAATGTTAGTAGACAAAATTGATAACCAAAATTACTTTTAAGTTTTAAACAATTATTAAAAATTCCAAATTAAAATTTCAAATTAATTAGAAATGAATAGATAATGTTAAAAAATTAATAGATTAATTAATAGAAAAGATCAAATTATTTCAATAATAAAATATAATTCAACAGTTTACAAAATTAATAGTAAAATTAAATAATTTTTTAAATTTATTCATCGGAAAACCTTATTAAATAATTAATCATTTTGATTTTGAAAATTGCTAATTATTTTTAATAATTTTATTTTTAAATGATATTAAATATTATAAAAAAATATATTTCAAAAAATATTTTCTATTGAAGTTATCTCTCAGTAAAATTTTGTAAAAAAATACTATTTTCCTCTGAAATTATTTTCTGCGAAAATTATTTTTAACTGAAAGTGCTTTCTATTGAAATTATTTTCTACAGAAATTATTCTTAAAGAAAAGGACGAAATTATTTTCTATTTAAAATATTTAAAAAATCCAATGTAAGACAAAATTATAAACAAAAAACATTTTTGAAATATTTAATTTTAATTGAACTTATTTTCTGCTGAAACTGTTTTCAAGTGACATTTTTTAGCAGAAATCCTGATTGACTTAAATTAGTTTCAATTTAAATTAATTCCTACTCACATTATTTTTAAATTGGAAGTTTTAAACAAGTAATTACAAATTAAAATAAAAAAAAAAATATGTTTTCTATTAAAATTATTTTCTATCGAAGTAATTTGTGACTAAACTTATTTTTAATTCGAGTTTTCTTTTATATTTCATGGAAATCAACAGAAATTCTTACAATTTTCGTTGGAATTGGTATGAAGATCTAGTTTTTTCGGTTTTATTGTTATGGCCATTTATGTTTGTGTTATCGTCTTGTTGTATTTGATTGAAATGTCCTTGAACATCACACCATGCTTATAAATGCACAGCTTCAAAGGGTTTACAAGGCAAAGTGTAGTCCAAATTTATTTTTTATGCAATAGTTTCTTTAATTTATTTTTATTCGCAATAGAAATTTTAAGTTTTATAATTCTGTTTATTTTTTCTTTAAACCATTAGTAGTATCAAATAAAGTTCAGGTAGAATTTCACACCAAGCACTCTGCAAAAACTGAAATCACTCGGCAAGAAAACAGCAAAAACTACTTTTCTTGTGAAACACCCGTGTTTATTTTTGTGAGCGTATCCAACACCAAAGCGTTGCCAGATCGTTCTCCGTCCCGCAAAAGAAATCGTGTACAAATGTCATATTTCACTGACCAATTGTATTTTTCATAAACCATTTCACATATAATACAATTATTAATAATATTCCCTTTCTCTTTCTTTTTGTGTTCTTCTCTCTCTTTCAGATACGCACGATCATCATACATGAAAAAACGCGTCAATTTCCTTTACGTGATAAGTGAACTTTATACTATACTATATAAATATATTTACGATTAAACGTCTAACTCTAATGTTTAGTTCAATTTACAACAACAACAAAAGCTAAAATACCTATAGACAACTGTTCTGTTCATGTTTTTGTAGATATATATGTGTGTGTATGTGAGTGTTTTGAGAATTTTCATTTAAAGTTCAAATATTAATAATAATGAGATCTAGGCGATAAATTCTAGTGAGTAAAACTAAAAAATTTCTAGAAGAAATTATATGATGATAAGGTAAACGAATTAATGGGAAATAGTAATTATAATAATGATAAATTATACAACAAAAAGGAAAAAACAACAACTGAATGTTCTAAATCTAAATGCGTTTAATTTTATACTTTTCATATTTGACTTAAATTTTAAGCGATTTTAGACAATGAATTGATTAAACAACAACAACTACATCTACAAAATAACAAACAAACAAAAAACAACATCTTATTGAAACACGACTTTAACGAGGCAAGCTATTAAATTAATTATTAACATTTAGTGATTATTAAGAGAACATTTTCGACACGACAGACACCTCCACTGTTTCTACATGCAGTTCTAACATATACAAACAAATATATATATAGTACGTATATATATATAGAGATCTATGTGTAGCTATAGCTAATTGTGTAATGATAATTGATTGTTTAAATGTTCAAAAAGAAGTAAGAAATACGAAAAACGAATTCTAGTTGAAGCAAAATGGTGTTCGCATGAGTCTATGTAGTTGTAAGTTAAATATACATACATCTAAAGTCTCTTTTAATTTTTTATTTTGATTAATTTTTTTTGTTGTTGTTTTTGTAGGAAACTAAATGTATTGTTGTAGCGCGTAACACGTCGAAGAAAATAGAAATAGAAAAATTAACTACGAGGCAAAAGTAGACAAAAAAAAGTACGAAGAAATATTGTTAGTTGGAGATATTAGGCTTAAGACGAATACGTTTAAGATTTTAGATTTTATATCAACTTTCGAATTGAGTCGACATCTGGGAAACTGAGAAGACTATTTATGATTTATTTCTTTTTTAAAAAATGTATTTTTAATGTTCAATTTTTGTTTGAGTTTTTAACCTTTCATTAAATATACTACTTATATTTCATATATATATATATATTAATTTATTAAATCATTTTCATTTTTTTGGATTTATTTTTATTATTATTTTTATTTTAAACAACAAACAGTTTCCAAAAAATTTGTATTTTTCTCACTTCTTTAATTAATTCATTTATTTAAGTCCTCTTCCCATAGTTTCTCAGGTCGACAAATGACTTGTGTAAATATTTGCATTAAATGAATTTCACGCACACTCAAAGAAAACCCAATACATATGAATAAAATGCAAATGCAAATAAATGCAATTACGAAGAAAAACAAAAAACCAAAAGAAAAACTAAACTAAAAATATTTGTGTAAAACGATGGTAGATGAAAACTAGGAAGAAATTAGAGGAATATAGGAAGTTGTAAAATTATCAATCGATATGAAAATTGTATGTAAATAGAAAAATTTAAATCAACTCATTTACAACAAGACAAATTTTTCTTACTACACAGTGAAAAAATTCCTACGAAATGAAAGACTTTGAAACTAAAATTAAACAGCAAAAATATATAGAGAAAAAATAAAAAGAAAGAAATACAAAATACACTGAGAGAAAATAATACGTTTATCTAAACAAATTAAGTTTACAAAATAAAGTATGATAGAGAAATTTTATGTTTATAAATAAATTCTTTAAGAAATAAAAACGAGTCAACGTGAACGGGTAGACATATGTTAAAATGTACATAAAAATGCAGCATGTTATGAAAATAATTGAAAGTAGTCGAAAAACCCATATTACAAAGAAAAAAAAACATAAACATATATCTATAGGAAAATACTCATGTTAATAGTTAATCCAGATAGATAAAACAATAGTGGAAAAGGAAAATAAAAATAGTGACAAAAGTTATTCAACTGAAGGGATATATAAAACTAGATAGTGTCAATCGACTTCGAATTTCAATATCGAAACATTTCCACACATTGAAGCCCGGAGAAAGTTGCCACAAGAAAATTATTACTAAAAACTTTATTTCTCTTCATAATTGATTTCTATTTACAATTAATTTGTATTAATTTTTGTGATATTAAATTAATTTATTTATTTTATAATCTTTTTTATTAAATATATTTTTCTCATTAATATTTTTCTTCCCATTTTATCCTAATACAAAGCATAGTAAATGTTGTTGTTTCCACGTGAATCAAGTTAGCGAAAGAGAAATAGAAAGAATTTGGTAAGAAACTAGCAGCGATTTACTAGCGAATTAAATTAGTTAAAATATTAGTTAAACCAAAAATAGAGATGTAATAAATTAATTTAAATGGGTGAAAAAATTAAAAATAAAAAAACGATGTTAAAAAGTAAAGAACTAAAATTTAAGCAATTTAAAAAATGAACAGAAATGAGAACTTCATGAAAAAATTAAAACAAGAATACATTTAAGAAAATGTTAGCAAAGCTAATTGTTGTAATATAAAATATATATAAATAAATAAATAAATATAAATAGTGAATAGAACATTAAATGAAAGCAAACAGAAATTAAGCTAATAAAAGAAATGAACTAAAGAAAAAGTAAAGAAATTATTAAAAAAAAACCAATTAAATAAGAGAAAAAAATACATCACTGAAAAATTCTGTTGAAAACGAAAGGCGAAAAACGTGAAAAATGTTTGAGGAGAAAACTTAAAACACAAATTTTATTGAAAATAAATAAAAAATCAAATAAAGACAAAGTTGAAGTTTTATTTTACTTTCCAGGCAATGAAGGGGACGTTTTTTTCAAAAATTTTACTTTCCGAATTTTGATTTATCAATCAGAATTTTATTTGATAGTTCGAAAAAAAATTGTATATTTTTTTATGTGTGATTTTTTTGTATTTGATTTTGAAGGAGTTCAAACGAATTTTGCGCAATTCAATTCAAACGCGAAATGCGAACAAAATTTGAGAAAATTTCAAGTGAAGTCCCGCTATGTCGACGCCCACCACCGCCGCCGCCGGCGACCGTCGGACGAACCGTCGCCCAAGAGCTGCAGGCGTCGCAGGCGAAGCTGTTGAAAAAATCACAGACGACGCCGGCGATTCAGCCATCGATTCAACCGCTGTACATGAGGCCGAAGAGTGGCCCGAAGCATGGCAACAACAACAACAATCATAGTATGAGCAACAATCACATTATGGGTGGAGGCAACAACAATCAAATGATTGGTGGCAACATCAGCAATAACAACAACACGATGGTCAGTTGCAAATATTGCAGCTGTAGGCATCAGTGTCAAACTGCCAGCAACAATTTTAATAACAACAACAACATCAATAGCAATAACATGAGCAACAACATGAGCCACCTTCATACCATGAGCATGAGAAGTGCCAACAGCAACAACAACAATCAAAACCATCAACAACGTGGTAATAGCAGAAACAACAAAAACAAACACACACGTGTTGCCGGCAGTAAAAATGTCAGCACCGGCAACATTCGCATGGCCAACAGCAACAACATCGTCGTCAGTCAGAGCAACATACGAAGGACCCGAAGTCATTTGGCTGGAGGCGGGAGCACGATACGAAATAGCAATAGTTTGCATAGTCGACAATGTGGCGGCAACAAGCAGAGTGCCAACAACAACAACAGTAGTTCCATCAACAACAACAACAATATCAAC
Source organism: Coelopa frigida (assembly GCA_017309665.1). Lineage (NCBI taxonomy): Eukaryota > Metazoa > Arthropoda > Insecta > Diptera > Coelopidae > Coelopa > Coelopa frigida. The sequence continues at coordinate 36,666,787 of CM029565.1, forward strand.
ATTAGTAACCACAACAATAGCAACATCGTCGGCAACACCAACAACACCTTTGGCATTAATAGAATTTCCATCAGCACCAACAACAATAGTTTGAATGGCCGAATTGGTAATGGCAAGAATTGTAGCAGCAACAACATTGGTAGCAACAATTTTTCAATGAAGCATGGCAATTGTCAGTGTGCGGGCAACAACAACAATAGCTTTGGAAATAATCACAGCTATATTAACAATAGTTATATAAATGGTAATAGCAACTTTAATAATAATAATAGTTGCTATAACAACAACAATGGTGGTAATCACAACAATGTTGGCAACAATTACAACCACAACAAAAACATTGGTCACTTCAACAGCAACAGTTGCCACTTCAATACGAATAGTTCCAATTACAACAACATCGGTTGCCATTACAACAATCCGAATCATGGAAAAGTCAGTCAAAATCATTTGTTGCTTAATCTGAGGAGTGTGAGCAGAAATGGACGTAGTGGAAATAGCAACAATAACAATCATAACAACAGCAACAACAATCATAGCAATAGATACAACAACAACAACCTTAGCAGCAGCAGACACAACTACAACATAAGCGACAGCGGTGCCGAAACCGTTCGAAATCGCAGTCGCGTCCCCACCCCACGTCTCGACTTCCTCTCCAACAAGCTCGTCATCGATCGTAATCTTCTCACGCGCGAACAACATCTCTGCATGTTGGCCCAGCCGAAGAAGAAGCGTCAACTGCATCGGCGACGGAAGGAGCGATTCATGCTCATTTAGCCCTTGAGGGGGTGGAGGGAGCGGCGAAGTCTCCTCTGGTTGTGTTTTTAAATCGATAATAAACGATCACCTACGAAAAAATATTTTCTTCAATCTTTCATTTAAGGGTTTTAAATGTTCATCGTCGAATTTAAAATTTTTATAATTTAGCTTTATATTTTTCTATTAACCTATTTCCTAATCATTCATCACTTCATTCGTTCATTTCGAATCCATTATTTAATCCAAATTTATTCAATTCCGCTCATATCTCTTGCCTCAGCCCTTTACTTTAACCAACTTTTTTATTTCCATTTTTGTTTATTTTTTTCCTCTTTTTCACTACTTTAATTTCTTTTTACTCCTTCATTCTTTTATTCCCTTTTTTCATTCTCTAAGTATTTAATATTTTTATAGAACTTATACAAAATTTTCGTATACTACATTTTTTCTTATCTTTCCTCTTTTTGACATTTATTCGATTTTTTTTTTTCATTTTCTATTTTTTCAAATTTTCATGTTGTTCTCTTTCTTCACTCCTTTCCAAATGTTTTCCTCTTATCACTCTGGTTCATCACAAACTTTTCTTCAGACGTTTCCCCAGAAGAATTCAAGATAATAGTTCAGCTTGAGAATTCCAAGATTGCATACCTTCAGGCGTACAACTATTATAGAGAGAGAAAGATAGCAATAACAATTTAGAAAATCTACCAGAGAGAGAGAGAGAAATGGAGTAAAAAACAGAAAGGAAATAGAGATTTTGTGGAATATTTCTCTCCGAGTTTTTCAGTAGAAATTCCGCAAATGTGGTGAGTATTATTTAGTGAACGCCTAGAAGTATGCAATGATTACCGAATGAATGATTTTCAAACTCAATGCAGTCAATTCTACGAACTCAATCATTGAACATACAATATAAATTTCAGTGAAAAGTTAATGATTTGTCAATGAGGATAACAAGAAATCATTTCTAGAGAATAGATATAAATATTTCTGCGGAATTCACTTAAAGGATTCATCCACAATTTACACGGAATTCGAGGATTCAACGTAATCCTGATTTTCGCTCCTTGATCTTGGGAGCTTCTGAAACGCAATGCGGATAACGGACGTCTAATTAATTGCCACAAAATGCGCAAATCTTTTTCGTTTCGTTTCACAACGCGCGGCAGACATCGAAAACCAGAAACAACAATGAAGTGAAATCATACAACAACGAAATATTGCAAGAACAACGAAATCCTACAACAAGAGCAATGAAATCTTCTAACAACAACAACGAAATCTTACAACAACGTAATCACACAACAACGAAATCTTACAACAAGACCAACGGATTCTTCCTACAAGAGCAATGAAATATTCTAAGAGCTACAACAAGAAAATCTTCCTCCTCCTCTTCCATTGCAGCTTTAAATAAGAAAGAAAACGCAGTCTGACGAAATCCTTCTGCCGAAGGATACAAGGATAGTTATAACAACAACAATTGCTCCTAAGTAAATGCAGTAATGGGGTAAAAGGGTAAAAAAGGGAAGAAGGAGTTGGTGAAAGGGTGGTAGAAGGTTTGATAAAAGGGTAAAAGAGTGGAGTGGGTTCAAAAGCTCTTTAATCCTATTAGACGTTGATTCCGAAGTCTTAGCGTCAGCTGCATGTTGCTGCAGAAGACGATAATGATGGCCATAATGTTGTTGCTCCTGTTTTTGATGCGCATAATGATGATGATGATCATGTTGTTGTTTTTGCCCTTTTCGATGGTAATTATGTTATTTCCATAAATGTTGTTGTTGATTGTTGTTGTTGTTGACTATTTTTGTTGTTAATTTTCTTATTTTTGTTGTTGATTTTACTCCTGAAATTCCTGCATTTAGCTGCCGCTGTCGTCGTTGGCATTGGCGTTGACGTCGACGTCGCTGCAAAGTTAAGCAGGAACAAATTTAATCAGCTTCAAAGGCTGTTTGCAATGAGTGAAAGAGCTGACAACAACAACAACAAAAATAACAACAATAACAAAAACAACAATAACAGCAACGATAACTCCTTCTCAACAGCAGCATCGTCAACGGAAGTTCTCAGAAAGTTTCATCGGAAGCCTTCAATGCCCACAAAGATTGCGATACAAGGAAAGAGAGATAGAATGAGACAGGGGGAAAGAAAGAAAGAAAGAGAGAGAGATAAGAAAAAGGGAGATAGGGAGAAAGAGGGAGTTCAAGAAATCTAAAAAGCAATAGTTAGTGAAAAAAATAGTGAGAGAAAATCATGAAATAGAGAGAAAACTTTCGTTAAATGCTTCCTGCTCCAGCTCCTGCAACCGACAGGATAATCGTTATTTAGTAGGTTAACAAGATGAAAGCTGGAGGATGAAGATCATAATTTTCGAAATTTGAAACATTTATCCATGAAATATTTATCTCTTGAGAAATTTTATATATTTATCTTTGAACCAATTTTCATTGGAACAGTTTTCTTAAATATATTTTTGTTTGATACCTTTATCTTTGAAACATTTGTCTTTGGAACATTTTTCTGTGAAACATTTATATTTGAAATATTTTTCTTCGAAACATTTATCTTTGAAAAATTTATTTTTGGAAGATTGGTTTTGAAACATTTGTCTCCGATTTGTCTTATTTATTTTTGAAACTCTGAAATATTTTCTTTGAAACATTTATATTTCAAACATTTATAATTAAAACAGTTTTATGTGAGACTTTTTTCTCTGAAACATTTTCTTCACAAAGATACAATTTTTTCTTCAAAATATATATATATATTTTTTTTAAACATTTTTCATTAAAGCATTTTTGGTAGTATTCGTCCATAAATTTTATATTTTTCTTCAAAATATTTTGCTTTAAAAAATGGCCAAGAATTTCAATTGGAAACTTTTTCATCCGAATAAAATTTTTATTACTTTCTCTTTTTATTCTGAGATCGAACAACAAGCGAAAACAAGTTATTCGTTATTGTTGCTTTAATTGACTTTATCCTGAATATGATGAGGTCCCCGAAGGTTTCCACCTCGTGTTCGTGTTGATGCGAAACGATGCGGTTTTTATAAAGTTATATTTCCTCTATCAAGCTCTCTCTCTATCGGTCTCTCTCGCTCTATATCTGCCTCTCACTCACTCCTTCTCCATCTACATTACTCCCTCTCTCTCTCTCTCTCTCTCTCTCTCTTGTCGACTCTTCGGTGCATTCTCTATTTCTGTCGCTTGCTCACTTGGTTTATCCACGTGTGAATTTACCTTGAGGTTTTTTTATCCGTTGCAGTTTTTTTTCCACTCCCCATCGGTGTCTGTTGCCACGCCCCTCGCTCCCCAGGTACCACAAAATTTATGTTTTTTATCGGTATCGTTGTCTCCCTCGTCGAAGTGAGCAACAAAAAACTCGATCGATAATTTAATCGATTGCTGCATCGATATCAGAGCATGGCGAGTGCATTTTGGCATCGTTCCAGTGTTTTTTTTATGTTGCTGGGATTATAATCGATGCGTTGATGGTGGGACTTCATATTGTTCTTGTTTTTCCTTATGGTTTTTCTGGTCTTATTGTTCTTGCTACTGCTGATACTGCCACTTGTCTGATAGTTGTTGTTGTCGCTCAGTTGGCAGCACATTTTAATGCAATTTGCTGTGGGTTTTTAGTCAAAACTCGTTGTCGTTTCCATTTTACCCCTGCAATTAAATACGCATTAGGCTTGGTTTATGCGTTTTCAGTTAATTCCACGGCTTTTCGAAGTGCACATTTAACACTTTAACCTTTTATCCGGTGACTATTTCAGAACTTCTGGGAACAGTGGGAACAGATATTTGGTTTTCCTAATCCCAGTTGATTTTATTCGAACAAAGTGGCAGTGTGAAAAAATTATAAAATACTTACACTATACAAATTTTTGAATTCTTACCAAACCAAAATAACGTAATTCGCACAAAAATACAACAAAAATACAAATTATACAATAATCAAGATTTTCAATTGGATTCAATTAAATTCATTATTAGATTAGATTTGCATTTTAGTGAAATAAAATATTTTAATTTCAATACTTTAATCACCCTTTTAATCTAATTCAATCTAATCTCTATGTTGCTTTATCCAAACAGAATAAAATATTAAAAAAAAATTTTTTTTTCTTCTACGAGATTTTTCTTCCCTCAAGTATCATTATTTAAAACTAGGAAATACCCGATGCTTCGTAGCAGCTATTTCCCCTTGAATGACGGCTGCCTCGCAACGGATATTGTGGTATTGGGTTTTACTGAATTTTGACATTTTCGAAAATTTAGAGGTCGTCACGAATCGTCACGTCCTTTTTGCGAATAACGCGTATTTACGGAGATATGAGCGATTTAAGATTTCCATGAAAAATTGCCTGAATTTTGAAATTTTCGAAAATTTAGAGGTCGTCACGAATTAACGTCCTTTTCGCGAAATAACGCGTATTTACGGAGATATGAACGATTTAAGATTTCCATGAAAAATTGACTGAATTTAGAAATTTTCGAAAATTTTGAGGTCGTCACAGATTAACGTCGTTTTTGCGAAATAACGCGTATTTACGGAGATATGAACGATTTAAGATTTAAATGAAAAATTGACTGAATTTTGAAATTTTCGAAAATTTAGAGGTCGTCACGAATTAACGTCCTTTTCGCGCAATAACGCGTATTTACGGAGATATCAACGATTTAAGATTTCCATGAAAAATGGCCTGAATTTTGAAATTTTCGAAAATTTAGAGATCGTCACGAATTAACGTCCTTTTCGCGAAATAACGCGTATTTAGGGAGATATGAACGATTTAAGATTTCCATGAAAAATTTACTGAAATATGAAATTTAGAGGTCTTCACGAATTAACATCCTTCACGTCCTTTTCGCTAAATAACGCGTATTTACGGAGATATGAACGATTTAAGATTTCCATGAAAAATTGACTGAATTTTGAAATTTTCGAAAATTTAGAGGTCGTCACAGATTAACGTCGTTTTTGCGAAATAACGCGTATTTACGGAGATATGAACGATTTAAGATTTAAATGAAAAATTGACTGAATTTTGATATTTTCGAAAATTTAGAGGTCGTCACGAATTAACGTCCTTTTTGCGAAATAACGCGTATTTACGGAGATATGAACGATTTAAGATTTAAATGAAAAATTTACTGAATTTTGAAATTTTCGAAAATTTAGAGGTCGTCACGAATCGTCACGTCCTTTTCGCGCAATAACGCGTATTTACGGAGATATGAACGATTTAAGATTTCCATGAAAAATTGACTGAATTTTGAAATTTTCGAAAATTTAGATGTCTTCACGAATTAACGTCCTTTTCACGAAATAACGCGTATTTACGGAGATATGAACGATTTAAGATGTCCATGAAAAATGGCCTGAATTTTGAAATTTTCGAAAATTTAGAGATCGTCACGAATTAACGTCCTTTTCGCGAAATAACGCGTATTTAGGGAGATATGAACGATTTAAGATTTCCATGAAAAATTTACTGAAATATGAAATTTAGAGGTCTTCACGAATTAACATCCTTCACGTCCTTTTCGCTAAATAACGCGTATTTACGGAGATATGAACGATTTAAGATTTCCATGAAAAATTGACTGAATTTTGAAATTTTCGAAAATTTAGAGGTCGTCACAGATTAACGTCGTTTTTGCGAAATAACGCGTATTTACGGAGATATGAACGATTTAAGATTTAAATGAAAAATTGACTGAATTTTGAAATTTTCGAAAATTTAGAGGTCGTCACGAATCGTCACGTCCTTTTCGCGCAATAACGCGTATTTACGGAGATATGAACGATTTAAGATTTCCATGAAAAATTGACTGAATTTTGAAATTTTCGAAAATTTAGAGGTCGTTACGAAATTACGTCCTTTTTGCGAAATAACGCGTATTTACGGAGATATGAGCGATTTAAGATTTCCATGAAAAATTGCCTGAATTTTGAAATTTTCGAAAATTTAGAGGTCGTACGAATTAACGTCCTTTTCGCGGAATAACGCGTATTTACGGAGATATGAACGATTTAAGATTTCCATGAAAAATTGACTGAATTTTGAAATTTTCGAAAATTTAGATGTCTTCACGAATTAACGTCCTTTTCACGAAATAACGCGTATTTACGGAGATATGAACGATTTAAGATGTCCATGAAAAATTGCCTGAATTTTGAAATTTTCGAAAATTTAGAGGTCGTTAAGAAATTACGTCCTTTTTGCGAAATAACGCGTATTTACGGAGATATGAACGATTTAAGATGTCCATGAAAAATTGCCTGAATTTTGAAATTTTCGAAAATTTAGAGGTCGTACGAATTAACGTCCTTTTCGCCGAATAACGCGTATTTACGGAGATATGAACGATTTAAGATTTCCATGAAAAATTGACTGAATTTAGAAATTTTCGAAAATTTTGAGGCCGTCACAGATTAACGTCGGTTTTGCGAAATAACGCGTATTTAAATGAAAAATTGCCTGAATTTTGAAATTTTCGAAAATTTAGAGGTCGTCACGAATTAACGTCCTTTTCGCGAAATAACGCGTATTTAGGGAGATATGAACGATTTAAGATTTCCATGAAAAATTGACTGAATTTAGAAATTTTCGAAAATTTTGAGGCCGTCACAGATTAACGTCGGTTTTGCGAAATAACGCGTATTTAAATGAAAAATTGCCTGAATTTTGAAATTTTCGAAAATTTAGAGGTCGTACGAATTAACGTCCTTTTCGCGGAATAACGCGTATTTACGGAGATATGAACGATTTAAGATTTCCATGAAAAATTGACTGAATTTAGAAATTTTCGAAAATTTTGAGGCCGTCACAGATTAACGTCGGTTTTGCGAAATAACGCGTATTTAAATGAAAAATTGACTGAATTTTGAAATTTTCGAAAATTTAGAGGTCGTCACGAATTAACGCCCGTTTTGCGGAATAACGCGTATTTACGGAGATATGAACGATTTAAGATTTCCATGAAAAATTTCCTGAAATATGAAATTTAGAGGTCGTCACGAATTAACATCCTTTTTACGAAATAACGCGTATTTACGGAGATATGAACGATTTAAGATTTCCATGAAAAATTGACTGAATTTTGAAATTTTTGAAAATTTAGAGGTCGTCACAGATTAACGTCGTTTTTGCGAAATAACGCGTATTTACGGAGATATGAACGATTTAAGATTTCCATGAAAAATTTACTGAATTTTGAAATTTTCGAAAATTTAGAGGTCGTTACGAAATTACGTCCTTTTTGCGAAATAACGCGTATTTACGGAGATATGAGCGATTTAAGATTTCCATGAAAAATTGCCTGAATTTTGAAATTTTCGAAAATTTTGAGGCCGTCACAGATTAACGTCGGTTTTGCGAAATAACGCGTATTTAAATGAAAAATTGCCTGAATTTTGAAATTTTCGAAAATTTAGAGGTCGTACGAATTAACGTCCTTTTCGCGGAATAACGCGTATTTACGGAGATATGAACGATTTAAGATTTCCATGAAAAATTGACTGAATTTAGAAATTTTCGAAAATTTTGAGGCCGTCACAGATTAACGTCGGTTTTGCGAAATAACGCGTATTTAAATGAAAAATTGACTGAATTTTGAAATTTTCGAAAATTTAGAGGTCGTCACGAATTAACGCCCGTTTTGCGGAATAACGCGTATTTACGGAGATATGAACGATTTAAGATTTCCATGAAAAATTTCCTGAAATATGAAATTTAGAGGTCGTCACGAATTAACATCCTTTTTACGAAATAACGCGTATTTACGGAGATATGAACGATTTAAGATTTCCATGAAAAATTGACTGAATTTTGAAATTTTTGAAAATTTAGAGGTCGTCACAGATTAACGTCGTTTTTGCGAAATAACGCGTATTTACGGAGATATGAACGATTTAAGATTTCCATGAAAAATTTACTGAATTTTGAAATTTTCGAAAATTTAGAGGTCGTTACGAAATTACGTCCTTTTTGCGAAATAACGCGTATTTACGGAGATATGAGCGATTTAAGATTTCCATGAAAAATTGCCTGAATTTTGAAATTTTCGAAAATTTTGAGGCCGTCACAGATTAACGTCGGTTTTGCGAAATAACGCGTATTTAAATGAAAAATTGCCTGAATTTTGAAATTTTCGAAAATTTAGAGGTCGTACGAATTAACGTCCTTTTCGCGGAATAACGCGTATTTACGGAGATATGAACGATTTAAGATTTCCATGAAAAATTGACTGAATTTAGAAATTTTCGAAAATTTTGAGGCCGTCACAGATTAACGTCGGTTTTGCGAAATAACGCGTATTTAAATGAAAAATTGCCTGAATTTTGAAATTTTCGAAAATTTAGAGGTCGTCACGAATTAACGTCCTTTTCGCGAAATAACGCGTATTTAGGGAGATATGAACGATTTAAGATTTCCATGAAAAATTGACTGAATTTAGAAATTTTCGAAAATTTTGAGGCCGTCACAGATTAACGTCGGTTTTGCGAAATAACGCGTATTTAAATGAAAAATTGCCTGAATTTTGAAATTTTCGAAAATTTAGAGGTCGTACGAATTAACGTCCTTTTCGCGGAATAACGCGTATTTACGGAGATATGAACGATTTAAGATTTCCATGAAAAATTGACTGAATTTAGAAATTTTCGAAAATTTTGAGGCCGTCACAGATTAACGTCGGTTTTGCGAAATAACGCGTATTTAAATGAAAAATTGACTGAATTTTGAAATTTTCGAAAATTTAGAGGTCGTCACGAATTAACGCCCGTTTTGCGGAATAACGCGTATTTACGGAGATATGAACGATTTAAGATTTCCATGAAAAATTTCCTGAAATATGAAATTTAGAGGTCGTCACGAATTAACATCCTTTTTACGAAATAACGCGTATTTACGGAAATATGAACTATTTAACATTTCCATGAAAAATTTACTGAATTTTGATATTTTCGAAAATTTAGAGGTCGTCACAGATTAACGTCGTTTTTGCGAAATAACGCGTATTTACGGAGATATGAACGATTTAAGATTTCCATGAAAAATTTACTGAATTTTGAAATTTTCGAAAATTTAGAGGTCGTCACGAATTAACGTCCTTTTTGCGGAATAACGCGTATTTACGGAGATATGAACGATTTAAGATTTCCATGAAAAATTTCCTGAAATTGAAATTTAGAGTGTCGTCACGAATTAACATCCTTTTTACGAAATAACGCGTATTTACGGAAATATGAACTATTTAACATTTCCATGAAAAATTTACTGAATTTTGATATTTTCGAAAATTTAGAGGTCGTCACGAATTAACGTCCTTTTTGCGGAATAACGCGTTTTTACGGAGATATGAACGATTTAAGATTTCCATGAAAAATTGACTGAATTTTGAAATTTTCGAAAATTTAGAGGTCGTCACGAATTAACGTCCTTTTTGCGGAATAACGCGTTTTTACGGAGATTTGAACGATTTAAGATTTCCATGAAAAATTTACTGAATTTTGAATTTTCGAAAATTTTGAGGTCGTCACAGATTAACGTCGTTTTTGCGAAATAACGCGTATTACGGAGATATGAACGATTTAAGATTTCCATGAAAAATTGACTGAATTTTGAAATTTTCGAAAATTTAGAGGTCGTCACGAATTAACGTCCTTTTTGCGGAATAACGCGTTTTTACGGAGATTTGAACGATTTAAGATTTCCATGAAAAATTTACTGAATTTTGAAATTTTCGAAAATTTTGAGGTCGTCACAGATTAACGTCGTTTTTGCGAAATAACGCGTATTTACGGAGATATGAACGATTTAAGATTTCCATGAAAAATTGACTGAATTTTGAAATTTTCGAAAATTTAGATGTCTTCACGAATTAACGTCCTTTTCACGAAATAACGCGTATTTACGGAGATATGAACGATTTAAGATGTCCATGAAAAATTGACTGAATTTTGAAATTTTCGAAAATTTAGAGGTCGTTACGAAATTACGTCCTTTTTGCGAAATAACGCGTATTTACGGAGATATGAGCGATTTAAGATTTCCATGAAAAATTGCCTGAATTTTGAAATTTTCGAAAATTTTGAGGTCGTCACAGATTAACGTCGTTTTTGCGAAATAACGCGTATTTACGGAGATATGAACGATTTAAGATTTCCATGAAAAATTGACTGAATTTTGAAATTTTCGAAAATTTAGAGGTCGTCACGAATTAACGTCCTTTTCGCGAAATAACGCGTATTTACGGAGATATGAACGATTTAAGATTTCCATGAAAAATTGCCTGAATTTTGATATTTTCGAAAATTTAGAGGTCGTCACGAATTAACGTCCTTTTTGCGGAATAACGCGTTTTTACGGAGATATGAACGATTTAAGATTCATGAAAAATTGACTGAATTTTGAAATTTTCGAAAATTTAGAGGTCGTCACGAATTAACGTCCTTTTTGCGGAATAACGCGTTTTTACGGAGATTTGAACGATTTAAGATTTCCATGAAAAATTGCCTGAATTTTGAAATTTTCGAAAATTTTGAGGTCGTCACAGATTAACGTCGTTTTTGCGAAATAACGCTTATTTACGGAGATATGAGCGATTTAAGATTTCCATGAAAAATTGACTGAATTTTGAAATTTTCGAAAATTTTGAGGTCGTCACGAATTAACGTCCTTTTCGCGAAATAACGCGTATTTACGGAGATATGAACGATTTAAGATTTCCATGAAAAATTGCCTGAATTTTGATATTTTCGAAAATTTAGAGGTCGTCACGAATTAACGTCCTTTTCGCGAAATAACGCGTATTTACGGAGATATGAACGATTTAAGATTTTAATGAAAAATTGCCTGAATTTTGAAATTTTCGAAAATTTAGAGGTCGTTACGAAATTACGTTCTTTTTGCGAAATAACGCGTATTTACGGAGATATGAGCGATTTAAGATTTCCATGAAAAATTGCCTGAATTTTGAAATTTTCGAAAATTTAGAGGTCGTACGAATTAACGTTCTTTTCTCGGAATAACGCGTATTTACGGAGATATGAACGATTTAAGATTTCCATGAAAAATTGCCTGAATTTTGAAATTTTCGAAAATTTAGAGGTCGTACGAATTAACGTTTTTTCGCGAAATAACGCGTATTTAGGGAGATATGAACGATTTAAGATTTCCATGAAAAATTGACTGAATTTTGAAATTTTCGAAAATTTAGATGTCTTCACGAATTAACGTCCTTTTCACGAAATAACGCGTATTTACGGAGATATGAACGATTTAAGATGTCCATGAAAAATTGCCTGAATTTTGAAATTTTCGAAAATTTAGAGATCGTCACGAATTAACGTCCTTTTCGCGAAATAACGCGTATTTAGGGAGATATGAACGATTTAAGATTTCCATGAAAAATTGACTGAATTTTGAAATTTTCGAAAATTTAGAGGTCGTCACGAATTAACGTCCTTTTCGCGAAATAACGCGTTTTTACGGAGATATGAAGGATTTTAGATTTCCATGAAAAATTGCCTGAATTTTGAAATTTTCGAAAATTTAGAGGTCGTCACGAATTAACGTCCTTTTCACGAAATAACGCGTATTTACGTGTATTTTATATATTATTTTATATTTATATTTTGTATTTTATATATAAGTATAGATAAGTTAAATTTTTCGTTATCCGCAAGATTATTTTTATTATAATTCTCGGATATTAACGAGTTATTATAAGATTCATTACTATTATCAATATCAAAAATCAAAAACTCCCAACTGACTCAACAATGATTTATCCGGAAAATGCAAATCTTATGTTCTGCTGCTCATGGCTCATCGGCGCAGTGTATTCGATTTATCCGCTACTAATGCGAACGGATAAACCACGAGAGAGCGATTTTGTTCCGCTCTTGATTGTCGCCGATGCAGATGTTAGTGATTTTGTTGTTTTTGCAGCTATTGTTGTTATTTTTGTTGTCGTTTTCGCTGCTACTGTTGCTGCCGTTGTAGCTTTTGTTATTGTTGCTTCGGTTGCTATTGTTCATTAAAGTACACAGATGAATGGATAAAATACGCAATGCGACGATTTTTTTTCTCAGTCGACCTTATAATTTCTCTCTTCCTCTCTATCTCTCCCTCCTCATCCTCTCTCTCACTCACTCACGTCCTTCCCAATGCGTTCATCAGCAGGACATTCGCACGCTGTCAGTCGACATGGGATTCTCTGCGGATAGCGAGAGAAATCGTAGTGAGAAAATAATACAGAGTTAAAAATAAATTCCGAAGGGAGATAAGAAAGAATGAAAAATAAATAATGGGAAAATAAATGAAGAAAGGGAATGGAAATAAAAAACAACAAAAAAACAAATAAAATATAAATACAAAGTAAAGAAAAAAAAAGAACATAAGAGTTAAGAAAACAAAGTTTATATAAAAATTAAGAATAGAGAAAAAATAATGAAATAGAACTAAATAAAATAAGAAAGAGAGAAAATAAAGAAATAAAAATAAAGAAAATAAAGATAAAATAAGAAATAGGTATAATAAAAAAACGAAGTAACTATAATGAAATTAAACAAAAAATGAAGATATATGTATAATTATAAAGAAAACTAAAACATGAATTAGGATCCAAATAAATAAAGAAAATAAGTAAGAAAAACCTATTATTAAAAATTTTGTTTTAAAAAGACAATGCTGAAAAACAAAAAAACTAAGAGGCAAAAAATTATTAAAGGACGAAAAAATAAAATATTAAGATAAAAAAATAAATTCAGAAGGACGTAAACTGCAAAAAGATGAACAACTGCAGTAGGATGAATAAAGTTCAGAAAGATAAAAAGCTGGGATGAAAAAAAAAATTAGCATTGGGATGAAAAAACTGCATAAGGAAACAAATTGTGAATGGATGGGGTGGAGGAAAATATGCAAAATGAGGTCCTGCACAATGGGACGACGACTGCATAATCAACGAAAGCTTCTCGCGAGCCTCGCAATGACGGATTTAAATACGACAACATGCGTTGTTCACCAGACTCCTCCTTCTTCAGCCTCGTTCTCCATTTTCTGGCCTTCTCCGATCCTCTCCACTACACACAATCGGTTCCACCACTCCTTGAGGCCCAGCGATGGTCGAGCCTCAATGAGATGTGAGGAGGGTGGAGGTAGAGTATGCTAGAGGGAGACAAAGAGAGACGAGGAAAAAAGAAGGAGAACGTAATTAAGCCACTTCGGTGTCGAGCACTAGAATGAAATGTCAGCAATGTGGACTTTTTCAATTCGCTTTAAATTGAAATTGAAATCGGAATTGTGAAGCAAAGTGAGTGGGATATATACAAGAATGTGGTGAACGAAAGAGAATCAGTACAAAAAACGGGGGAGAAACAAAGAAAGAGAGAGAGAGAGAATGGATAGAATGAAATATAGAGAGATTGAGAGAAAGAATGAAAAAGTCAGGATGGATTGAAAAAGAGAGAATGAAAGATAGACAGCGATCACTCTATATAGTATGTGAAAGCTCCATATGAAGTAGGCATTTCATGTCAAGAGATGATTTATAGGAAACATTCTACAAATTCAGAGAATTTTCAACTTCAACGGATACAATGGATAAAGTCGATGATGAACTATATAAGAGAGACAATTTAATAACTACTATTTTACTTTAAAAAAAAAAAGACTATATATTGTACATTTAATAATTTTAGATTATATTATTATAATGAATTATTAAAGAATATATTTAACACTCGAAATCTGTATGATTTAATATATGTATGTGTGTTATGTTCGAAAAGTTGAAAACTTAAAATGTACGTAAAAATTTACGTTATTGAAATTTTTATCTGTGATTTAAAATATATAAAATCCTTTTGATTTCAATGAAATTAATTGAATTAAAAGAAACCACCTTTGAAATAATATGAAAACTTCTTATCAGAAAACTTAACTAACTTAAAAATTAAACTTTCTTCAAAACTAATATGAAACAATCCTTTACATTTAATGAAGCAATCCCTAAAACTTAATGAAACCAAAATTAATTTGAAAATGTTCCCCTAAAACCCTAAAGCCAAACTAAATATCCTTCATATTCTTCTGTTTTTCCTTCCAAATGTCAATGGAAACAAATTCGTTGGCCAACCAACGAAAAACCCTCATCTCATCTATTCGAAAAGACAAAGAGAAAAACTTAAACTCCAAGGAGAATTCATTTAAAACCACATGGTTTCATCCTTACCCAAGAAGGTTATCACAATATTTTGGATCCCGAAAATTTCCAATTTTCTTGATAATTCAATTAGTTGAAATTCAAGTGGCCATTGGCTTTTGTTCTAGCTCTTCTTCGTCTTCTTGTTCTTCTTCTTGTTTTATATGGCCTTTCTTTTATGTGGCAACGCCGCAAACTATCACAGTGTACCCAGATGTTTTTAGGGAAATTGGTTGTGTGTGAGTGAGTATGTGTGTAGTAGGCTAGAATTGTGTCTACATACGCATATGTCTGTTTATATGGGTGAGTGAATCTATATTTGTGTGTGAATATGTATGTGTGAGTTTGTCTCCATACACGTGTACATGTGTCTCTATGTGTATGTGTCTCTATAGATATGTGTGCGAATGCTTTCGTCGGTTCCTCATAACTTATGTGCTCATTAGGTTATAGTTTACTTACGTAATTTGCCAAAGCATAGCATCAAATGTCATACAGTGGAGTAGATAAAAATTAATACTTAAGTAAAAGGTAATAGTTTTATATATAATTTTGATATTTAAATAGAATTGATTTATAAATAGTTTTTATCAAACTTAATTATATAACTTTTGTTTAATTTCCTAAATTGAGAAGAAATATATTAAAACATAAAAAAAATTAAAAATTAATATTAATTTCTTCTTTCTTATTAAAAGTTATTATGAATCATTTTTAAATGAAATATGAAAAACCATATTTTATTATCAATTATTGTTTGTTTTCTGTATTACTATTTAATTTAATAATTTATTTTTATTTAACACTATTTGAATATGTTCGCCACCACTGTTCTTACTCATCTTACAGAGTCAATAACATTTCGCCAGCTATTTATTAATTAGTTAAAAGCATTCACAATTTTTGTGGCTTTCCTTTGATGCTGAAATTAATGTTGAATGACGCATTAATAGTTGTTTCCAACCACCGAAGAGCCCGAGGCCAAACTGCGAGAGGGTGGAGCAAAAATTTGGAGAAAAGCCTGGGGGATCTCAATTGAGATTCAATCATTGACTTCTCGCAACTCTTCAACAAGTTATTTAAATTCTTTAAGAAATTTATTTAAAGCAGAGCAAAATTAATTCCACAGTAAATACAATTGTTTGGATTAAATAGGGGAATTGAAAATTAGTCTGGTGTTTATCGAATTCAAATAAAAAAATCAATTAAATAAAGTGAAAATCTAATAAATAAAAAATTAATTTAATTTCTTTTATTTCCCCAAAATCGTTTCAAAGAAATAGAAAAAGAGTAAAACTTTTCAAAGAAAAAAATAAAAAAACAAAAATTTAAATTAAATTCATAGTTAGCTCTAAAATTTCAAACAAAATCTAATTGAAATGTTCTACTAAATTTTCTCTACTGAAATTCGACCATTTTCTCTCCTAAAATTCGAAACATTTTTCTTTCTTTATCATTCTTTTTTCAGCCTTTGAAATTACGATCCTAAAACTAATTTATGTTCGGGAATTTATTTCAATTGCGCAGTTGTTGAAATTCGATAGATGTATGATGTATGGATATTCTACAATTTATTACCGCGATAATAAATGCAAGAACTACAACAACAAAATGTATTATTTTTTATTCAACTAACACAACAACATAAAAAGTATTTCGTATTCAACTAACAACAACAAAAATAGTATTTCGATTTCAACTAACAGCAGCTAAAAATAATAGTTTGATTTCAAATGAAAATTGTAGAATCCTCTAATGACCAGAACCTGATCCACACAACAACGCCTCATTTCACCTCATGTCGTTTCATCTCCCTCATTTCTCCTCACCTCGTTTCACCTCATCTCATTGGTCCTCACCTCTGGGCACTCAAAGTTCATTCGATGGCTTCGGTGAGCTTTTAGGCGTAGTATGCATCATTACAACTACAATATAAACTAAAACAACAACATAAACCAAAACAATAATAATATAAACAATAATAACAACAACTATTGAAACAAAAATATGAACAATAAGAACAACAATATGAATCCGAACAACATGAAGAGCATTAACATGAACAACTACAACATAAACAAAAATATGAATAACAACATAATCATCAAAAACAACATCTATTTAAACAACAACATAAAACAACCACATAAAACATCAACAATAACATAGAAATCTCTCACATTCACACACGTTTGGAGAGTTCAGAAAGTCACAGAGGATCAATGGAATTAAGTACAGACCAATGAACAGACACAAGTGCATTGCGATGGACAAACAGACAGAGAGACAAATAGATAGACAAACAGATAAACAGACGGACAAACCGATGGTCGAACATGATGATGAATATACACATGGACAGAGAGACAAAGAGACAAACTAATATGCAGACAGAACATCAGAGAAACGGTCAGTTGAGAGATAATCGAACAGGCGAACAAAATGATAGGAGGACGAAATCATGGACAGACAAATGAAAGAGACGGAGAGAATGAAAAGGACGGACAGAATGAATGGACGGACAGAAAGGACGGACATCCAAATGGACGATGAGCCCAGCTGGAACACATGGGGCTTTAAGTACCAGCTAATCATGAACGTGTACACCAATGAATGTATGTGAGTGATTTGTGTGAGTGTGTTTGAATGTGTGTGTGACAAATATTTGCACTTTCATTTGGTGAAAAATCGAAGTAATCGTTGATTTCAACAGCAAATCTATGTTTTTAGACACAAATCAATGCTTTTGAACACAAATTTGAGCTTAAAAATACGAACAGCGAGCCAATTATGAATTGAGAGGGAGTGTGGAAGAGAGAGGGAGAGTGAGTGAGGCAGGCAGAGTGAAAGTGAATGAGTGGGGTAGAGTGAATGAGTGAGGTAAAGTGAATGAGTAAGGTAGAGTGAATGTGAGATGAGTGAGCGTTAAATGAGTGAGAAAGAGTGAGTGGGAAACTGAATATTTTATTAAACAATTTAAGTTAGTGGCAATCTGAGTTAGTTATTGGAAATCTGAGTAATTGTGCTACTAACTAATTGTGTTAGTGAATGATTGTTTTCAAAACCCATAGTTATATGTGTTACTCATTTGAGCGAATTTCCAGATCACTTATTTAGACCACCAGGTGTTTGCTTGATTCCCCCGATATCGCCGCTCAATTGCAGCGAAACGGTTTCATATCGAACTAATGCCAGTTTCAAATCGAACTAATGCCAGTTTCAAATCAATCTAGTAAATACCATCAAGGATATTGCAGTTCTCAACACTCAAGGATTTCAAACGAGGGAACTTGTGTCACGATTGTCCGTGTGTGCGTTTGTGTATGTGTATATGTGTGTGTGGTGCATGTATGGTTGCAGGACGATAGGAATGTTTCGATGAGCAATTAATTTGATGGACAAAAGGAGAGCGCAATTGAGCGCAAAACCGCCGACAAGCGACCGCAATCAATAAATTGATGGCCGCAAGTGGATTGAGAATGACAACAATAAAGGAACATCTACAACAACATTCACTAGAAGAACAACAACACCCAAAAGAAGAACAACAACATGAATAAGCAACAATATATATAACAACAACATTAACAACTGCATCAACACCAACAATTACAACTTCAATAATCCACATTGGACAAAGCTAACAACAACAATAACAACAACATCCATACATTCATGCATATGTATAAATGTCTGATGACATCAGGCGTCAATGTCAATTGCATCACTTCCGGTCGCAAAAACCGAAACGGAAACCGCTCAGCTAATAACGATACGAATTCCGTTTCCGGATCCCTTGACCGGAAGATCAAGCATTAAATGCAATTAACAAGAGAGAGAGAAAGAGAGCGATAGAGAGAGGGAGAGCGAGAGGGAGAGGGAGAGCGAGAGGGAAAGAGAGAGAGAGAGGGAGAGTGAGAGTGAGAGAGAGTCAAAAGAGTCGTCAAACCGCAATCAATACTGGGGCAAAAATAGCAAACATCAGACGAAGATCAATTCAATAGACCGCCATATTCAAGAGAAACCCAATAACCCACCACGAATCCACCTCTCACACCCCCCGATTTCACCACATTGCATCACTCTGCATTGCATCACAATACATTCACAAACTACCAGTTACACAACTATACACACACATATTCATTGTCCTGTTCCTCCCAAAAGCTGCTAATTTCATTATTAACTAACGAATGACGACAGACGGACGAATGGTTGGGGGGTTTGTTTGACTCACAGCCTGAAGACATTGTTGGACGGAAGGAATAATTCAACAATGAGACCACCGGAAGGCAATTAAACATTAACACACACATACATACATACACACATACACATACATGTACACACATTTACACGTATATATATATAAACATTGATATACTTTCAGCTCTTGTGGGTTTGACTTTTGAATTCATATGGGGTTGAAATTCACCACAAGGAAGTTAATTCAATGTGAATGAAGTCAGGTCGTGGCAAAATTAATGTCGACGAAATAATTCGTTCATTACATATTTTGAATACTTTTTGATTTCAACAGATCTTATCTCAGACTCCTTATGTATATATTCAACTTTCATCTTATGAAGCTTATGTGGTTCTCACCACTGTATATAGGTTAAATTCACCACGAAATTTTAAACTTCACTTTCTGGTGAAAGGTATTAATCTTAGTTCTGTATGGACATTTTTTAACTCGCATATCTGTCAGTAACGATAGTTCTCTTGTTTTTCTTTGAAGCTCAACATTTCAATTCTACATATTTTACGATATTCCCTTATATTCACCAGACTAATCCTCATTCCTTCTTTTTTCACCTCACCACACATCTATTCTTCAGTACACTATACCACATTATTTCATATTCCACTTCAACACACCTCATTTACCTCACCACACATCGTTCTTTATATTTTATCACACCTCATTCCTACGTGTTTCATCTAAACGCACCTCAACACACATCATTCATTCCTATTTCACCTCACCATATATCATTTCTCCGAATTTCACCTTACCACACACTATTCACATCTTCGTATTTCACCTCAATACACTCTATTTCTCATAATTTGAAGTCAACTCCCCTTACTTGAGCTCCTCACCACAACTCTGTTCACTCCTCATCAACATCAAACACAGATCACCAAGCCCCACCTCACTGCTTCTCACCACACTCCTTCTCTCCACCACTCCGTCTCTCCACACCTCTTCTCCCCACACCTCTGCTCACCCTACATACAACCACGTTCCAGTCTAAATTCAAATTCAGAATATCTTAACTCACACCTACAAACATCCATCTCTAACATTCATCTCCCTTACTCGATCCCTCCTACTCTCCCCATCCCTTTCCCTCTCCCCATCTCTTTCCCGCTCACTCTCTCCCTCTCTCTTTCCCTCTCCCTCTCTCTTTCCCTCTCCATCTCTCTTTCTTCTCTCTATCCCTTCAACTCCCTCTGGCTCTCTTTCTCCCTTTAACTCTCTGAACCTTTCATCCCTCCCACTCTTGCTCTCTCCAACTCTCATACTAAGTGTGTGTTGCTGTTTATCCAAGCATGTGAATGTTGGCATGTTGGCGGTATGTGTATGTCTATATGTATGTATATGTCTCTATGTGTCGATGTGTTGGTGTTTGAATTTCCATTTGCAGTTGTGTTTGTGATTGCATTTGGCATGCATTATTTGTTGAATGCGCACGAATCCTCGGGATCCTGAATCAAATCTCGCCTCGATGAAAACCCGCAGCTCGTTTCTCGCTTTCCCCGGGCGACCTCGGATCACTTTGGCGACCACAAGTGTTGCAACGTGGTGCACAATTTGACGAAACCTTCATCGTCATCATCGTCATCGACATGAACTTCATCATCAGCGACATGAATTTCATCATCTTCGACATGAACATCGTTGTCATCAACATGAACATCGTCGTCATCATAGACATGAACTTCTTTATCATCATAGACATGAACTTCTTCATGATTAACAGTATCAACTTCGTCTTCAGTCTCATCATTATCACCATCGTTAGCTCATCATCATTATATTATCTTCATCGGTATCATCGTCATCATCATCATCCACTGCAGCCTTGACTTTTCCTCCCCAAACCGAATCGACTCTCAGCCTTCGTCTCCCAGTCTTCGTTTCTCTGCCCACGTCTCTCATCCTTCGTCTTCTCATCCTTCGTCTCCCAGCCTTCGTCTCCTCATCCTCCTTCGTCCTATTCTCCGAGCTCTTCTCAGGCCCGGTAATGAAGCCCGGTTTTGATTGTCTACCGCTTTATGACAGAATTTACTCCGTCGCATTCGTATCGTGGCCTCTGAATAATTTAGCGTGAAATATTAATCAGCAGACGTGGTGCATTCTCATGGCACAGGACATTGTGCATCCTCCGACGAACAGGACATTGTCGTGAAAGGACTCGGTATGTGAATCACATCACAAGCTCTCTGGAATGTAAACATGTAAACATCCCCCTCACTGGGGATGTGGGTGAAGAAGATGATTGAGGGGGTGTGAGTGAAGAAGAATTGAGCTGAGAGTGAAGTAGGTATATGTGAAGGACACGAAGTCATTTACTAGTTAAATTTAGAATTATGGAATGAATTATTCAGAATGTAATCATGATAGCAGAATGTAATTGTGAACGGTGGAATGTGGTATAACTTAGTTAAGGATTATTTATAGATTGTAAAGAAAAGGAAAGGTAGGCATTTTATCATCACATGTACTTTTATCGTATTTTTTATTATCTGTATTTTTATCGTAAAATAAAATTATTTTTTCCAATATAAATTTCATTGTTGTATATGATTTTAAAACTATAATAAATATTATTAAAATGATAGTTAAACGTATTTTACTTCAAATTAAATTAATTTAAAATTTCTGGCTATATATTGGAAACATACAACAACAAAAATGCACCTAGAATTTAATATGAGGATAGAAAAATTATTCATATAAATACTTTCTGCAACTAAGAGAAAGACATTCATATACAAAATCAAACTATTTGTAATAACTAGAGTTTTGTACTCTCAGTAACCATCACAAGCCCAGCAGTCGCAATAACTAAAATATACCCATGAGAGTAAGTGGTAATATAAAATAATGATTTCTAAAAGCAAAGTCAAATAAAATGAAATTGAATTGAATACATGAATTTTAATTCCCATGAGTTCAAACCCAATTTGACAGTCCGTTAGCTCTGCAATGAACATATTTCTGACACGACTATGAATATAGAAAAAAAAAATATACAAAAGTGAAATGATGTAAGAAGAGAGAATGGTGATTGAAAGAGAAATGATATAATAGGAGGGAGAGAAAGATGATTGAAAGAAACATTATTGAAGTAATGAGAAATTGTTGAAAAAGAGAAATGATTGAGATAGAGATATTATTGAAAGACAGAAGATTGAAAGAGATAGGTGGTTGAAAGAGAGAAGAAGATGATTGAAAGAAATTAAACGTAAATAAATTTTATATTTAATTCATTATATTTATATTTAATTCATTAAAATTAAAGATTATATGGACATTAAATTTATCCTTCGTGTTTTATTTACATATTTTCTTACCTTTCTTTTACTCTGGCGTTGCGCCATTTTTAAGGCCTATAATGATTAAATATGGATTTCAACTTCCGCCTTCTGCGTGGGTGACCGAGACTTAAAATATCTCCATCACTGTTTCTGTCAGTTTCTCTATCACTGTCACTGTAAAGCGAGAAGGACAGAATTATTTATGTACACCTCTTTTACTATTACCATTGAGTTGCGTTATTTTTAAAGCCTCACTCTCTGTGTATCTCGCTCTCATTCTGTCTCATACCCTTTCTCTCACCTCTTGCTCATTCTCACCTCTTATTTTCCCTTACCTGGTGTCTTTTCTTCCATATTATCCTCACTCTTCTTTTCCTTTCTCTATCCTCTTTTTTCTCTATCATATTTTCCTCTCTATCCTTTTTAGTCGCCTCCTCTCAGATCACCATCCTTGAATTCCACGAATTCGATTTCTCTCATTTTCATTCAATATTTCGTCATTTCTTTCGGCTCCTCCATAAACATTAACCATGGGGCCGCGAGGGAACCACATCGGATTGAAGAGGTGAATGTTAAAAGTGGAGAAGGAGAGAGAGAGATGATGGACAGAAGGATGTGACAGGAAGAACAGAAGGACCAAGTAGGAAGAGAAGTAGGAAGAGCATAAGGCAAAGAGAAGAACAGAAAGCAGAGGACTTTGGACAGAAGGACGAAGAAAAGAAGGCCAGAGCAGTACAAATGACAGGAACAACGACACGAAAAGGACCTCATGACGAGGCTGATGGAATATGAGGGTCCTGGGAAAAGGACGGCTGGAATAAGGACAACTTTAACAACGACGACTGGAGAAAAGAACGACTGGGGAAAAGGACGATTGGGAAAAAGGACAACGACTGTGCAACGACGGCTGGTTCGATGACGACAGGTCAACCGGACTCGGACTCGAACTCGGGAACGAATCAAGGGAGAAAATTGTCGTTGTCAATCGGCGTGTGACAGTTAATATCCTTAATGTTTCAATATTTGATTGACATGAGGTGGCCGGACGCAGGACGACAATGAAAATTTTATAGAGATAGAGAGACATGGAGGGAGACATGGAGATAGAGATAGAGAGAAAGAGAGACAGAGAGAGTGGGGTGTAAAATATTATCTGATTGCTCTCATTTTCCCTCTGCTACGATTGTGATTTCTCATCGATACCGAAGCGTTCAATTGGAAAAACGAAGACAAACTCATGTCTGAGTGGTTAAAAATAATTCAAAATGAACGAAAGAAGAAAGAAGAAGCTGACAATCGATGAATGAAGAAGCTGAAAATATTGAATATGAATGAAATAAGTTAAAATTGAATTAAGGAAAATAAAGCTAAAAGTAACTGAAAATAAAATAAAGTCATTCAAGTTTATTTGGCACAATTCTAGAATTCTGCTTATGAAATTAATAAGAATTAAATAATCGAAGTTTTAACAAATTATCTTATTAATTTTAATAGAATTATGAACAGGAAATTGTTAAAAATAAAATTGTTAAACCAGCTGTAGTTCAATCTATAATTAAATTAAAGATGAATCTTGAATAAAATGAATCTTGAATGAATGAATCTTTAATAAAATACATATTAATATTAACCGAATTTTTTTAGAAATTATTGAAAATAAAGTTCATTTTAGGTCAATTTCCAATATTTTAATTTTCTTCAACAAAAATTCACTTTTTATTCATTGACTTTTTAAAAACTTTCATTAAGGAAAATTAATTCCCTTCAAACTTAATTAATTCATTAAGAAAACCCAAGCATTATTATCATCTTCATCATCAGCTCATCTACTTCGACAACATCATTAACCAGAGTGAGTTTTAATCAAGGGTGAAAGAAAAAGAGAAAGGAAAATTAAGAAGACAACAAGGATTTTCTTGTTCAAGGAACGAATGAAAAAGAATGAGGAGAATATGAGAGGGTGAAGAGAAATGGATGTGAGAGAGAGAGAGAGAGAGAAAGGTGTAAAAAAAGAAGAGAGAGATGTAAAAAAAGAAGAGAAGAGGTAGAAGACCAGAAAAGGACAAGCGAATCCTCGCTGATGCCGAGGACGACACGTGACGAAGGCTGTGGCTCAACAAGCGAATGTCATTAAATCCTTTCGCTCTCTCTCTCTCTCTTTCTAATGCTGTACATTCGAAACACATGTTGGACTGAAGAACAACAACAACAAAGTAAAAAAATAACATTAAAACCAACAATAAAGTAACAAGAAAATAAGGAAAAATCAACAAAAAAACAATAAAATAAAATGAAAAAAAAAACAACAACATTAAGGAGACGACAACCATAAAACAACAACAATAATGAGACAACAAGTAAAATGACAACAAGTAAATAACAACAAATAAATAAGAACAAGTAAAACAACAACAAATAAATAACAACAAGTAAAACAACAAGAAATAAAAACAACATCATCCATAAAGTACAAAAACCCAGCGACATCCACGACACAAGGTGAAACATGGAAGGAATTCAAGGATGAAACAAAGAAAGGACATCGAAGTGAAAAAAAAGAAACAAAGACAAACAGAAACGAGTGAAACGGAGTGAAAGAAGGATGGAGATGGAAAGGAGTGAAAAAGGTAGGGAAATTGATAGTGAAAAAAAAGGGGCAAGGAAGCGAAAAAGAGGGTGAGAAAGAGAGGTGTGAAGACCATGAGAAGAGAAGATCATGTGGGTGGAGAGAATACCAAAAGAAGAGGTGAGAAAAACAAGAGAGAAAACCATGAGGGAGGTGAAAAGACAGAGAGAGGATGGTGAAAAGACTTAAAGAGGGAGAAGAGATAACAAAAAGAGGATGGAGAGAAGACCAACAGTAAGAGGAGAGAAGACCAAAAGTGGGAGGAGAGAAGACAGGATGGTGATAATACCATGAGGGTGGAGAGATGACCTGTAGAGATCTGGGACCACCCACAGTGAGATGGGACGACCCATTGAGAGGAGTCCACATCATCATCATCATCAGGAGTCCACAGCCCAAAGGGAAACGAGAAGAGCAGAGGAGACCAGAATGAAATCAAAGTGAGAGAGTGGGAGAGAGAGAGAAAGAGTGAAAGGGATGAGGAAGGGAGAAGGAGAGAAGGGAGGAGGAGAGAAAGGAGAAGGAAAGAAATAAAGGGAGGCAGGTTTGAAAATGTGAGAGAAAGAGAGAACATTTCTATGACACGTGGAGAAAAGAAATGACCACAAAAAGGTTGAGAAAAACTGAGGTAGAAGGTGAGAAAAACCAAAAGAGACGGTGAGGGAGAGGGAGGAAGGTAGAGAGAGAGACGGAGAGAAGGATTGAGAGAGACGAAGGTGAACTCATACGAAATCATGTTTAGATTTAAATGTTGAAGAGAACGACAAACACAGTAAAAATTTGGTACACGAAACGAAACTGAATGTGGGAGTGAGGGGTAATGGCAACTGTGAGAAGGAGAAAGAGAGAGACAATGAGACAGAGAAAGACAGAGAGAAAGAGACACTCTAGAGTGTATGACAGAGTTGGGACGATGTTTAGAAAAGAAGACAAGGGAGAAAGAGAAGCGTGTACAAAGTACACGTTGAAAACTCTCTATAACAATGGTGAAGAAACTTCAGGGTCTCGCAACTAATTGACTTGGGAATCCGAACACATGTTGCTCATGGCCAGACGAAAGCACGAGAAGCGGGCAACCGAAAGACGGACGGACGGGATGGATGGAGAGATGGATGGAAGGGGAGAGGGATGAAGAGGCAGAGGAATGGAGAGGTAGAGGAAAGGACGGAGAAGGGATTAATAGAAGGACAGACGGATAGTGGGACAGACGATTGGATAGACAGACTGATAGACAGACAGATAGACGGAGAGACAACCACAGTGATGAGAGGAACAGAAAACTGAGGAAAGAAACATGGAGTTAGTGAGTGTCAGGGATAGAAATGGATGACAGAGAGACATGGAAAACTTGACACAAAGAGAGAGAGAAAGAGGAAGTGAAAGGAAAATAGTGTGAGTGAGAAAGAGAGAGTTTGAGGGAGATAGGACGACAGACAGCTGAAGCGTTTCTGCCCTGTTCTGTTGGCCATGATGGCTCGAGGCGAAATTAACTAGAAAAAATATTGCTGTAATTTGGTGAACACACACTTGAAATATTGTCGAGGTTGCATGGAATGAGAGTAAAGCATTGTTGTAGTTGTATTTGTTGTTGTAATTGTTGTTGTTGTTGTTATTATCGTGGTAATTGTAGCTGTTTTCTACTGTTGTTGAGATTGTTTCTGTGTTTTGTTGTTATTGTAATTGTTGTTCTTGCTGTTCCTAACAACTACACGATGTTGACAACGACGATGGCGATGACACCGTTGGCCACCTGCAGCAACAACAACAACAAAACTGACAACATGAACTACACAAGAACAACAACAAAATTGACAACAAGAACAACAACTCCTAGACAACAACAACAAAAATCCTACACAACAACATCTTGTTGTTAACAAAAGTTTTGTTCCCTTTCCCGAAGAAGACGACGACGACAACAAGAGATTCAATTAAAATCTGTTTGGTGAATTACGAAAAATTTGCTGACAAACAGGTTGCAGGCAACGATGGACAAACAACAACAACAACAAAAACAAGAACAAAAACAACAACAAAACAAGAACAATAAAGAATTAAGAAGAAGTTGTAGAAGAAGAAGGCAACAACAAGAAAAAGTAGGAATTTAACAAAAAGTGTATGTTAAGGAACAACAACAACGATGAGGTAAAATAAAAACAACAACAATGAGAACCATCATCCCCAGGCAAGCGTGGAACTGCATTTGGAAGGTCAGTGTGCAGTGTGGCCAGATTGACCACTAGCGATTAGATTTGAAAAGGTGAACGAGATGAGATAAAACGATGGGAACAAAATTAAAAGGAGAATTTGTGGGGATGAGAATAATTAGTATGAGATGTGATGTGAGGATATGTAAAAAAATTAAATTCCAAGAGGGAGAAGAAAAAGAAAAAAAAATAATAAAAATAATACCTTAACAATCTTAAATCAAGATAAAAAAAATGTTCAGTGTTTTTACCATAAATAAAAACATGCTTCCAAGTTTGGTATTTCGGCCAAAACTAATAAATTAATATTAAAATTAATTTTATATTAAATATAAATAAATTGATATACTCAAAAAATTAAGTGGAAGTAGAATGATAATTAAGGAATATTAAATCATAATTAACAATTAATTTAAAACAAAAAAGTAAAATTAATAAAACAAATATTTAAATTAAATAAAAATATGTGAAAAATAATTTCAATAAAAAAAATTGTAATAAATAAAATTATGTGAAAATTTATATTAAAAATAATGATAATTTTTAAAATTATTGTATTATACAATATACGATATTATAATACAACATAAATTAAATAAAATAGAGCGTACATTAATTTTAAAAATTCTCATTAAAGCATGTCGAAATTAATTCAAATACATTAACAAAATTTAATTTAATTATATTGAAAATACTTAAAAAATATTTTAAAAATAAATTATACCAAAATATGATTAGTAAACAAATAAAAAATAATAAAAATTAATGGGCATCATTAGAGGTTTAATGGCTTGACTTTCGCAATTGTCGCTTGGCATTAGCGTCTTGGCCACAAGAGGTGGCCACAAAAGTGAAGTCACGCCCCCTCCTCCACCTTCTATTGATCCTCCTCTTTCTGTTAACTCCCTCTACCTCTTGTTGCCTCTTCTGCCCACGTCATCAGCGGCAACCATGAACTTCTTCTTCTTCTTCTTCTCGCCGTTTTGTTCTTCTTTGCATGCTAATGCGATGGATGGCGTTGCCATATGGTTTGTTGCATGTAGATATATTACAACAAATGAGAGGAGAAGAACAACAACAAAAACTACAACAACTATAGAAACTACAACAACTTCAGAAACTACAACAACTACAGAAACAACAACAGAAACTACAACAACATTAACCACAAGAACATTTGTTAGCGGTTTTGCATAATTGCCAACAAATAACAGGGAGTCAGAAAGTACAACAACAACAATAACAATAAAAACAACAAACAAATGAACATGAACAACAACAATAATAACAACTACAACAACAATAACATCAACATTAAACAACCATAATTGAAGTTCGTCACATGACCTAAAGGTGTTGCTGATGGTTTGTTATTAATGTTGTTGTTGTCGCTTTTCTTGTTGTTTTTGTTTTTATTGTTTTTAGCGTTTTCCTTGTTTTTGTAGTTTTTCCTGTTGTTGGCGTTTTTCTTGTTTGTTTTTTTTTTTGTCGTTTTTCTTGTTGTTGTTTTTGTAATTGAGACATGCAACGTAAGGCGACAACATGAAGGACAGAAAAAAATAATAATAACAAAAACAACAACAATAACAACTGCTACAACAATGCTCGATGAGGTTGCCAGACGTTGATGACAAAAAACGCAACCAAGAAATTCAATTTGACGTCGACTGACAACAAAAAAAAAATAACAAAAATTACAACAATAACAATAGCAGCAAAAAATAACAGCTGGAAAAACTATAAAAAAAAACACAATAACAACAGCAAAAAAAAGTCAACAATGACGACAACAACAACAATCATGGCGACAAATGGCACACCAACGCCAAAGAAGAAGAAAAATAAGAAAAATTACACAGTTGTCAGCGTGAAAAATATTTGACATTCGCATGCAACACTGGCCGACGATGGTGTGTCGTGAACGATGGAAGGAAGATGTGAGTGAGAATGAGAGGGAAAGAGAAGGAGCAGATGAAATGGGAGGAAGTGAATCGAAGTGGGAGGAAGTGAGTGAGAAGTAACAAGTTGGAATGATCCAGAAAGTGAGAGGGAGATGGCGAGTAACAAGAAACGACAACTCGAACCAAGTCGAACCGAACCGAAGAGACATCGCGAGTTACTAAAAGCTTCGTTTAGTGGCTGTTTTTCATTTTTTTTGAACTTTGTGTGTCGGTTTTTTGTTACTGTTGTTTGGTTCTATTATTTTTTCATGCAAAGTCGAATTTTCCTCACAAACTGTACTTTCTGTTATTAAAAACAATTGTTGATTTTTTTGTACAAAAAATTATTTGCCTTTTTCTAATTTTGTTATTTTCTGGGTAAGCATTTTTTGATATTTTTAATAAAAACATTTATATTTAAAAAAAATGTTATTTTTTTTTTGATAATTTTGAAAAAAAATAATTAATTTTATTAATTGTTTTTATTGATTTTTTTATAAAAAGTTGTTTAAAAATTAATTTGTATTTTTTTAGTGGATTTTTGATTTTTAATTGTACTTTTTTGGAATTTTCGTTGTTGAAGTTTTTCTTTGTTATTGTTGTTGTTATTATTGCATTTTATGGTAACTTTTTTTTGCTGTGATTTTTCATTTTGTTGTTTTTGCTGCTGTGATTATGTTTGCTATTGTTGTTGTTATGATCGTTTTTTTATATTTGTTGTAGTTATTGCTGTATTTGTTGTTGTGTCTCTGTTTCTTGCCGTTGAAACTTTTTTTACCCCCAAGTTTCTATTGCATTCCACTGTCCCATGTCGATTGCGGCAACGACAGCAAAGTCAATGCTGCCATCGCGTTGCCACCGGCCGATGTTTTTTCCCCCTTGGCCTTTCGCCACCGAGAGCATCGAATGCCGTTTGATGAATGCTCGAGGGAAAAAACCGGCTGCCCAGATGAAGAGATGCGAACGAGAGGAAGGAATGTGGCAAAAGGAAGTGGGAAAGAGAAAAAAAAGAAGCGTTTGAGCGATAGATAGTGAGTGGTTCACGTAATTGGCCTGAGTGCGAGATTTATGGCTGCAAGAAGAGGATATTAAAGAGTGACAAAAACTAGAAAAAAATTTAAAAAAAGCTTAAAGTTATGAAGGATACAAATTCGAAAGGAAATAAATATATTTTAAACTTAAAAAAAATAGGAAAAAATAATAATAATAATAAATTCAAATAAAAAAATATATAAATTGAAATAAGAACACAGAACGTAAAATATTGAAATGAAATAAAAAATATTGAAATGAAATAAAAAATATTGGAGCAGAATAGAATAAAAATCTTACTACAGGAACCGTGTAAACCATTCATCTCTATCTAGTTTTGAAATTCCTCCTTATTCCTTAAAAAATAACTCATACGCCCCGATAAACCACAGACTTCTTTTCCCAAATGATCCCAAGTGTTTGTGTCTGTATACAAGTCTATTTCTCTTTCTGTCTATCCATCTCATTTTCAAGTACTGCCCTTCCACATATCTCTCTCTCTCTATATCTTCCTCTTCCCCCACTCTTACAAATTTGACTCACTTGAAAATGTCAAAATTCGTAAATAACTCGACGTTGATATCTCTAATCTTCTTTCGGTCTGCTGCACCGCATCAACCTCTAACCTTCTTTGATTCTCTCTTGCTTGCTCTTATGTCAACCACTCTCTCTCTCTTCTTCTCCCTCTCTCTCTCCCTCTCCCCTCTCCTCCCTTCTTTTCATCCCTTTCCTTGAATTCTTCACCACTGAATTCACCAAACTCTGCCCTTTTGGTTTCTCCCTTTTTTCTCCTTCCACTGTTGCCCTAATCGTTTCCATTCCTCTAATCGCATTAAATCTCCTCTCGTTTGCTTTCTCCTTAACTCCCATCCTACTATTTTCTCTCGACCACAATCCCTACTACATTCTCTTTCTCTTCCTTCTCCCCTTCTACCAGCCTTCATAAAATCTTCCTTCGAGTTCTCCTCCTCCATCATCCATCAGCTCGGGTCAATGTTCGCCCAAGTGGATTCGCACAATGTCCGAAATTCGGCTCAAATTCATCTCCTTCACTTCTCTCTCCCTCTCTCTCTCTTGATTCTTTCTCTCTCACTCTCGTCTATTTCAATTTCTCTTAACTTTTCATTTGCTTTCTCATTCATAATCTTTCTCTTTCGTTCTTTCGCATTCCCTCAGTCAATCTATCGACCTCATTCTCTCTCACGCCTTCGATGTTTTCCATACGCTATCTCTCTCTTGCTATAAAATCCCCTAATCTCTCTCTTCTTCCTCTCTTCCTCCTCCTTCTCTCTCTATTCTTCCTCCTTCCACTCCTTTTTCTCATCAGTCTCTGACCATGGACAAACAATGAAAGGTCTTAATGAATCCCTCATTGTTGTTGTCGTTGTTATTGTTGTTGCATTGAGATATTTTTGTTGTTGTAAATCATTGTGTCTTCTTCTTTTTGTCTTCTATTTTTCCTGTACTAAATCTACTGTTGTTTCTAAAGAATTTTGTTGGTTTTGTTCCTTTCATTACTTAACATATCGGATTTTTAGAAGTTCATTGTACACGAAAACAACAAATAAAGAAAAGTAAGAAAAATCACATAAACAACAACAACATCAAAAGCAATAAGAAAAAGAAAATCTCAAGAAGAACAAAAACAAAAACCAAAAATTCATACGTACGGAAAGAAAATCAAACGCAATTACAAGAACACAAAAAGGGCAAGAACAAAAATTCACAAATAACAAGACCAAAAAGGCTATATAAACAATAACAACAACAATAGAAAAAACAACAACAATAGAAATTACAACAACAATATAAATAACAAGAACAATAAAAATATCAACAAGAAAGGTAATTACTACAATAATAACAACCACATAAACAACAACACAATTTTAGGCAACAACATCCTAAGTATTAAAGGTTTCTACTTAAATAAGATTAAAAATGTTTAACAAGACATTCACACAAACATACACACACATAGACCACATACCATGCAGACACATCTACATGAAGACCCATATAAACATACCCACACACTGACATTGAGCTGCGTATTTATTGTACAGCCACTGCAGCTACAGTGGTGGCTAAAGTATTACATTTTAACTCACATACAAATGCCGAATATACCGAAAGACTTTTGGACTGTGAGAGAGAGGGTGAAAGAGAACGAAATACGTTTCAATATCTGTCTCTCTTTTTCTATGAACCTCCCTCTCTCCCCTATCTCTTGCTCATTTACACCAAAAACAAATAATACTCAAAATCCTAATGCGACAGAATTGTTTTTAGTTTATTTGACTATTATTTTGATAGCTGTTGTTGGTATTATTATTGTTGTATTTGTTATTATTACTTCTGTTCTAGTTGTTCTTGTAATTGTTATTGTTTTTGTAAATCTTGTTGTTGCTGTTTGTGTTGTTGTTATCCTTCAACTTTAAACTTCTGCCCCGTTTGAGCTCAAGGTTCAAAACTCGAGCCGACAACTTTAGGCTTCTTCTTCTGTTTAACTAAAGTTTTAATAGAGCTCTCGTAGCAGCAATTACAATATTTGTCCATGTGTGCGTGTGGATGTGTGTTTTACGTACATTACTTGCGTGTGTGTTCTTCTTTCTTTTACACATGTGTGTATGTGTTTGTGTAGCGGTGTCTGTGAGTAGCTGAAGCACATTGCCTTGGGTTTGAGAGAAGAAAGCTAGTTTCTACTTCATCCGATATTCGACAGCGTGTCAAAGGTCAAGGGTCGTCAATGAAGGTTATCAAGGTAAAATTGCAGTACTGAAATAGTTGATAACAGTTGAAAAGTATTCGAAATACCCCAAATAATCAAAATTTGCTATTCTTGTCTGTGTCCTTCTCTTTTTTTCTAGTTTCCCTGAAAACAAGTACAAAATAAAATCGGAAAAGAATAAAATCAAAAAAAAGTAAAAAATTTTATATAAATAAAATCATTAAAAAATAAAATTATTATCAGCAATATCAGAAAAGGCTGAAATCGGAAACAATGAAATTGAAAAAATTAAATAAAAAAGTAAAAATAAGAAAAATTATATCAAAAAATAAATCAAAACAAAAAATTCCCAAAAAACAAAATTAAAACAAATAAAATTTCATAATAAACATATTAGAAAAAAAATAAAATCAGTAAAATAAATTAGTAATAAAATAAAAAAAAAGAGAAAATTAGTAAAAAATAAAATAAAAATAAAGTCATAAAATAAACAAAATCAGAAAAGCATAAAAAAAACAAAATCAGTAAAAGACTAAATCAGAAAAATAAAGAATAAAATCAACACCAAAAACAACAATCAGCTAATTGACTAAACCACAAACCCATCACCACGCCCAACTTCCCCCCTCGGTCGTTTCTCCTGCCACGCCCTCATTCGTCAACGAGAATGAAACCAATGATGCCACAGAAACAAAACAATTTGAAGGCTTCGACTGCGACTGAGAAGTGAGAATTTGGCAACCAAATCACGTAACGATTGATGCGGACGTTAGCGTAAAATTCAACGTAAGTTTCTAAGGAGAGAAGAGATTGGTAGAGAGAGAGAGAGAGTGAGAGAGGGAGGAAGAGGAGGGAAAGAAGAGAAAGAAAGATGGAAAGAGAAGGGAGTGAAGAAAAGAGACAAACAGTCATCACAATGCAAGAATGTAAGCGTAATTTTTTTTACACGATTGCGATTTTCAATTTTCCATTCAATGTTTATTTCCCTATCTTTCTCTCTACCCATCTCTCTCCCTCTTTCTCTCACATTCACTCTATCTTTACTCTTCCACTCTTATCCTCTCTCTCTTCCTCTCTATCTCTTTTCCTCTTCATTTCTGCCTTTCTATCTATCTCTATCTCCCTCAATTTGTTCCATTCTTCTACCTCTTATTCGAAATCAATTTGAGTTTTCTTCGATTTTATTTTCTCCACAAAACACTTTCGAAGAATAAGAATGGAAGACGAAAAGCAGGAGACGAGTTTGATTATGGGTCTTAAAGGTTGTGGGCGGGGAGGAGGGGTCCGGACGGGGGGCGTGGCAGGGAACACGTGAGTCCCAAATAGTTCGTTTAATATGCATGAGCTTTCCGACTTGACGCAAAGAGCTTTTTGCATATTTTATGACTAACTTTTTATTGACGTTCTTCTTCGTTTGCTTCCTTTTATTTCCCTTTTCTTTTTTTATTCGTTTTTTTCATTTTCTTTCTTTTTTCCTTTCTTTTTTTACTTTCCTTTCTTAATGCTTACTTTTTTCTTATTGTTTTCCTTTACTCTTGTTAATTCCATTGTTGTTGTTCTTTCTATTGTTGTTGTTATTTATATTGTTGTTATTTTCTATTGTTGTTGTCATTTTCTCTCCTTTTTCTTCTTTCGTTTCACTTGAATTTTGAACGCCTTGACTTTGATTTTATTTCTTTTAAATTTTTTGTTGATATTACTGTTGTTATTGCCAAATAGATTGTTGTTGATTTTATTGTTTTTCTTTTGTATTTTATTGTATTGTATTGTTACTTTTTTTTTGTTGTATTAGTTGATTTTGATGTTGTAAATTTTTTGTTACAGTTGTTGTTGTTATTGTTGTGATAAACTTTGTGGTAATTGTGTTTGTTTTAATTCTTCTTGTATTTGTTGTAATAATTCCCGTTTTTTTTATGAATGAATTTTTTCTCCTTTGAATCAAATTCAAGAAGATTACTTTCGAGAAGATTATGTAGTAGGTAAAGAGAATATTAGAGCATAAAGAGAATATGAAGATAATTTTCGAGGAAGGACTCTTAGAGCGGACACCACCCTAAATTTCTAACTAAAGCCCGTGGTCGTCTACATTTTTAATACGATATTTCTAAAAATACATGCAACAAGTTGAACTAAAATGGAAATATAACTTTATTTATGAATCTATAAAAAAATACCTATATATATAACAAAATTTAAATATTAATTTAAGAATTATATAAACTGGAAAAAATAAATAGTTAATACAAAAAAACATAAATTGCAAAAAATAAAATAAATAAATGAAATTGAAATGAAAACTAAAATGAAATGAAAATTAATTAAATTCAAATGAAATCCAATAAAATTAAATACAAAACAATAAAATAAATAAATTAAATTCAAATGAAATCCAATAAAATTAAATACAAAAGAAAAAATTAAATAAATTAAATTCAAATCAAATAAAATTAAATACAAAACAATAAAAGAAAAATATATTATATATTATAAAAATATAAAATAAATAATATCCAATAGAATACAATAAACTGAATAAAATAAACAAAATTAACAACGAAAGTACATACAATTAAATTGAAATAAAAAATATACATTAAAATAAAAAATGTAACTTTATTCATCCCATTTCATTTTCGAAGGACTTCTAGTGTCCTTTCGAAAATTGCCAACAAGCAGAAATCCCCCAATATTAATTTCTGCCTTTCGTTGTCGAAGGAAATCTTCTGCTGTTGAAACTCATAATCGTTGGCGACAATTGACATCAAGAAGGCTTTTGTGGACGACAATACAACAACAATAACTATAACAAACAACAATTGCAACAAATTTCTGTAACATTACCAAGATGGAGAAACCTTAATACCACCAAAAACAAGAGTAATATCACCAAGAAGCAACAACTCTAATACCAAGAACAAAAACAACAGTAATTTGACCAAAAACATCAACTGTAATATAACCAAAAACAAATGTATTATTATCAACAACAATTCTAATACCACCAACAACATTTCTAATACTGCCAACAACAATTCTAATACCACTAACAACAATTCTAATACCACCAACAACTCTTCGAGTATATCCAACAAGAACAAGGACAATAATAACAATAACAATAACCAGCTCCCATTTGCTCCCAAAGGTCACGTTAGGCATCGGAAGGAGTCCAAGGATCTCTTGGATTTTGTCCTTTCATCCTTTCATCAGAACTTTCCCATCGTTCTACTTTCACCTTTCTTCACATCTCTTCTTGGTTCTTCTCTTCGGTCTCTTCTTGGCTCTTCTCATCTCTTCTTATTTCTTCTATTTTCAACTCATCTCTTGCCTTCTCTTTCCTTTCCTTTCCTTTCCTTGCCTTTCTCTCCACTTGTCAGAATTTCTCTTGTCTTCTTGTCGAAAATCAATAACATTAACGTTCCATATTAAAACCGTTATCATTGTCAAAATGAGCCAGACAACAAATTGATCCTTCGTTATTGGACCAGCCCACAAGCTCACCAACTCTTCAGCCCATGCCACGCCCCTTGAACCAGTAAACACGTTTCACTCTCTTCATCCACCCACATCAAGGGATGGACAATAAATTTTAATCTTCGCTCATGGACCGATTTCCCACACGAAAAAGGGGAGAAGATGATGAGAGAGAGAGAACGTGAAGGGGAAGAAAACAATGAGGAAAAGAAAATTATGGGATAGAGCGAGGAAAAGTGAGGATTTCAAACTGTGCAAAAGTCCATAAGGGTGAGGTAAGAGTGCGTAAGAGTGAACTTTGGTATGAGAGAGATATATGAATGTAACCGACATAGAAGAGTGAGAGAGAGAGGAGAGATGAGATGAGATGAAAGAGTGCGTAAGAGAGATGGAAGAGTGCCAGGAAGATGAGAGAGAGAGAGATGAAAGAAGAAGATCTGAAGTTTGGATCCCTTTCGAGAGCAGCCCAAATGGTAGCGACCATTAAAGTTAAATAAACGTAATTGACGTTGAGGCATGAGGGAATTAGTTGTTGTTGTTCTTCTCCCTCAATTGTTTTTGTTATTTTCACTCACTTTCGTTCACATGTTCTTTTTTTCCTTCTTGATATTTTTGTCCTTCTTATGATCCAAGTTATTGTTGTTGTCCTTCTTGTCATCCCTGTTTTTGTTTTAGTTCTTCTTGTCATCCCTATTTTTATTATTGTCCATCTTGTTTTGTTTCCCTTTTTTTTCTGTGTTCTCACTGTTGTTGTCCTCTAAGTTGTTGTCGTCACAGTTGTTGCTTTCACTTTTGCTGGATATCTACTTCTTTTCATTGGTATTTATTTTTTTTAGTCACACTTTAGTTGTTTCTATCACTGATGTTATATTAAAGATTGTGGCTGTTGTATGGTTGTTGTTACTGCAATTTTTGATTTTTTTTTTTCTTTTCCTTTTCAGTGAACCCGCAGTAAATGAGATCAGAAAAGGAAAAGAAGCAAAATCAAAATGTCAAAGAGGGTGCGAAAATAAGTGAAATTACAAACCGAGACTAATAGAAATGGGAGATTTCTCTAAATTGACCCACGAAGGAAAACTAAGGATATCAAAGAAAGAGAGTGAATAGAATTTAAAATATTTTAAAGGTTATATTTTTTACATTGTTTTTTTTTTAATTACAATACTTGTTAAAATTATAAATTAAATTTATAGACTAAGTTATAAAATAAAAAAAATTGTATTACTTTTTAAATAAAAGCTGATATTTAACTCAAAAAAAAATAAATTTAATAATTCCAATTTCTAAATCAATCACATTTGTGATTTCTAAATAACAAATATATATTTTCAAATAAAATGTATATAAAATATATTAAAATTTTAATTCCTACATAAAATATATTTTAAATTTGAATTTCTAACTAAATTTAAAATTTAAAATTTTAAATAAAATATATTTTAAGTAATCTAAAAAATTTGAATTCTATTTTATAAAAAAATATTATGTATTTTATATATATATATTTTTTGTAAATAACAACATTTTTGTATTTAAATAAAAAGACAAAAGGAAAGTAAATAAAAACAAAGAATATTCAAATATTTTCATCCACTCTTTTTAAACAAAATGTCCTCTCGTATATATTGAAGAATATTTTCCCCATTCAGTCTTTCCTTTGCCACAACTCCCTTCGGACTAATTCTTTTTTATTAGTTTTCCGATCGTTCTCTTTCTCGCTCCATTGTATTATGAAACAACGTTGCCAATTGTGCAGCGTTGCCAACTGAAAGCAATTTTCAGGCAGTTGGTGACATCGATGGCTTCGACGAAGGAAGCTATAATCGATGTTATTATTATTATTACTGTTTTTACTGATATAATTTAAATTTTTCATTTTTTTTTTTTTTTTTGCTTTATGTTTTTTAATTTTATTTTATTTTTGGCATTGAATTATTGTTGTTACAATTTATTATTGTAATTTTTAGTTTATATTTAATTCTGTATTTTATATTTTTTTTATAATTTTATTTTTATCTTTAACTTCATGATAGGAATGATACAATAGAAATTAAACTTTACAAACTTATACTTTACGCTCCCTCTGTCTTTTTCTTTCCTCATTATAATCTCTCTTTCCCCCTGTTTAATTAGAATTGATATGTTTTAAAAGAACCCGCTTTTCTCCACTATCCCCAGGATTTTACACACTATACCCTCACCTTCCTTCTCTCTCTTTCTATCTATCTGTCTCTTTCTCTCTCCCTCACTATATTCCCCCCAAGAGTGAAGTAACCGAAGTAAAACTTGGGGTGAGGAAAAGAGAAAGAGAAGGACTTAAGTAAACTTAGTGAAGATTAACAAGAGCCAAGGGAACTCTTAATAGTTGTTTAAATACATGAAACAACAGAAATGAGACCAACAAAAACAACGAGAGCCACAACAACAAGAGCTATAACAACAATAAGAACAACAACAAGAAAAAAAACAATAGCAATATTAAGAAAAACAAGAACAAGAACAATAAGAACAAGGTTATTAAAATGGAAAAAACTTAAAAAGAAAAAAGTTATTTCATCACCTTTTTCTTAGCTTCCCGGAGAAGAAATTTTTCAATATGAGGTCAAAGAAAAACACATAGAGATTTAAATAATATAGAGATAACAAGGAGAAACATGATATCATGAGAAGAAAAAGAAACATGATATCAAGAGAAGAAGAAGCATGATATCAAGAGAAAAAGAAGCATGATATCAAGAGAAAAAGAAGAAGCATATTATAAATAGGAAAAGAAGAAGCATATTAGATAGAAAAAGAAGAAAAAGCATATTAGAAAATGAGTAAAAAGAAGCATATTATTAAAAGCCAAAGAAGCAGCATTGCAAATGAGATAATGGTTGGAGAAAATATTCACTAAAGATTAATTTTTTGTTATATCTTTCTCAAAGAAGATTATTGCATTAAAAATTCTTGGAATAGAAATTTCCTAGAAACCCTCAAAGTCTTCGAAGGATATTTGTTATAGTAATTTCTAGAATTTATTTTAATGGTTAGATAACGAACCACAAATAAAATCCATTCTCTGTCTTACATCGATCTTATAGATATTATAGTGAATGATTTTATTATTTATTTATAAATAAATAAATAAAATAATCGATCTATAAAATATAAATAAAAAATAAATAAAAATAAAATAATTTAAATCCAAATTAGTTCTAGTTGTATCTATAAAATAAAAATAAAACTAAATAAAAGTCAAAATGAAATCGAAATTTAAAAAATGTGAATATAAAGAGTAGCAAAACAATTTAAATTCTGAAATGTTACTTTATTGCTTCCACCCTTTTCTTTCATGTCCAACGCTTTTTTCGTCCCTTCCTTATAATTTTCAAACGAATGCCTTTCGAGACAATTTGAAAAATATATTTTATTTTATTTCATCTTTCATTCTTTCCTCTCTCTCTCCCTCTTCCGATCTCTCACTCTCTTGATTTTTCTCAACATGGTTATTTATTTCTTTTTTTTCTTAAAAAAAAGAAACAACAACAACATCACTACCAGCAGTTCCTTATAAAATGATAAATTGTCCCATTGTGATACACGTGAGTGAGTGAGTGCGTATGTGTGTAAACTTCGTAAGTGTGCATGTAAACTTCGAGAGCATGTGTGTGTGTAAACTTTTATGGACATGTATGTATGTATGTGTGAAGTGGAATGCATATTTAATGTAGTGTGCGTGTGTTTGTGACTTTGGATTAAGGACTTAACTTTCGAGGTATTCGCCTGGAAGATGATGATGAAGAAGAAAAGGATGACGGAAAAGAAGAAAAAGGGGGAGATGAAGGAGTTGAAGGAGGAGACGAAGAAAAAGAAGATGAAGGAGGATAGGCTGAAGAGAGGTGATAAAGGGGTAGAAGCAAGAAAAAAATGGACATCATGAGTTCTTTGTCTCCTGTTCATTTGTCAAAAGTTTCCATCAGATGAAGGTGAGTTGATGTAGATTTTTTTTTGTTTATGGGATTTATTTTTTGTATTTTTATTTTATTTATTTGTGTGTTTATTATTTTTTTGTTGTTGTTTTACTTATATATGTTTTTTGTGTGTTTTTTGGTGTGTTATATATTTTTATTTATTTCTTTTTCTCTTCTTATTTCATAAATTCCTGAGCTTCAACATGGAAAAGGTTTGGTTTCTCCAATCTCTTGTTTTTGTGTTTATTCTAGTGAAAACCCTTTTTATGTGAACCCATATTTTATTTTATATATGAAAACACATTTAGTTATTATGAACAATTTATAAAGATTTATGATTTTCTATTTTTATTCCACTGTTCTAATGTGATAACTTCCTATTGAAACCGTTTTCTTCCTTCACTTCTTCCCACTCCCTTCTCTAACTCTAACTCACAATCGCTCTATCTCCCTCTATATCTCTCTCCCTCCTCCCTCCTTCTCCTCCGTGAACTTAGCAGCACTGCCAACGTCGACTTCGGCCATAAATCAACGTCGGAACGAGCGTCAAACGAGCTTTGGATTCGTGTCGCGAGGCAAGGAATCAATTAAAAATGGCGACACAACGTGACCGGCCATGACTAACAACAATAATAACAACAACAATAACAATAATCACAGCAACTATAACAACAATAATAACAACAACAATAAACACAACACAAGAGAGCCATAAAAATAACAACAAAAACATTCATATGAGTAACAACAACAATTGAAACTAATGCAATTGCAACAATGTCACGAAGTATTTGTTAACAAATTAAAAAAAAATAAAAACAGAAAAATAACCCAAAATTTTAAAACTAATAAAAAAGGAGGAAAAAAATATAAAATATAAAAAATATAAAAACTATAAAAAGAAAAAATAGAAGAATATAAAAAAAAACTACAAATGCAAAAAAAATAAATTTAAAAAATTAAAACAGTGAACAAAAATAAATACAAAAAAATTAAATAAAATAAAATAAGAATTAAAATAACAGCAACTATATAAATTTTAAAAACAACAAAAGCAAACCATGGATGCCAAAATAATAAATATTCGTTATTTGTTCTGATTCGAGTAACAACAGTAATACAAAACTGAGTGCAATTACAATAACAAGAACAACAATAAAAAATAGTACACTTTTGCAACAAATATACAAAGTTTACAATAAAAAAGGGAATTACTTACAACAAAAATGCATATTTTAAAACAGAAATGCAAATTTCACAATAAAAATTTATGTTTTGTAGCAACAACAAAAATAATAACAATATTTGTTATAATTATTCAAATCATTTGAGAATACATGACGAGCAAAAGTCAGCTGCAAATGTTATGAATACTAAAAGAAGGTAACAATAGAAGGTAACAAAAGAAGTTACAAAAAACACAAAAATAAAACATTTACTAAGAAAGAAAAAAATAACAAATATAACATTTGCTACAACAACAACAAAACCAATGCCGCCAACGACATTTGCAACAACAAAACCATTAGGAACAACAACTACATAAGCAACAACAACGAGAATAAAAAACGTGAATTGTCAACAAAATCGTGACCAAATTGCATTTGCAAGAAAGAATAAAAAAAAATAGAGAGAAAAAATGTATCTTTGTGGTAGAAAGAGAAGGAACAAGTATGGGGTGAATGAGGTATGGAGAGTGGAGAAGTATTGTGTGAAGATGGTAGAAAGAGAAAGAGGGAAAATAAAAGCAGTAGAGAGAGAGAACGAAAGAAATAAAAGAGCTAGAGAGACCGGGACAATGAAGGCGAAGAGTGAGAGGGGTTGAATGTAAGGAAAC
Source organism: Coelopa frigida (assembly GCA_017309665.1). Classification (NCBI taxonomy): domain Eukaryota; kingdom Metazoa; phylum Arthropoda; class Insecta; order Diptera; family Coelopidae; genus Coelopa; species Coelopa frigida. The sequence continues at coordinate 36,709,119 of CM029565.1, forward strand.
ATATGAAGGCGAAGCGGAAAACACGGCCAACGAAATGGTTTCTAAGTTCAAAGCCGTTGACTGAATCGATGGTTTCGATGGGCTTGACTGGTTGAACGTTGTTGTTGCATGTCTTGTCGTTGTTGTTTTTGTTGGAATTGTTCTTGATATTGTTGTTTTTGTTGCAATTGGCGTCAATGTTGTTTGTGCTTTTCACGTTGTTGTTGCCACTATTGTCGTCGGCGTTGCAGTTGACCTCGTCAAAGGCTCGAATGGTCGACGAAAGCACGAAGAGCTGACGGAACAAGAAGAGGCGAAAGGAGAGAGAGGAAGCCAGTGGAGGAAGAAAGAGGGAGAGAAGGGAGAGAGAGGGAGAGAGAGGGAGAGAGAGGAAGAGAGAGGGAGAGAGAGGGAGAGAGAGGGAAAGAGAGAGGGAAAGAGAGGGAAAGAGAGAGGGAAAGAGAGAGGAAGAGAGAGGATGGTGAGTTGAACGTTTGAAGGACGACGGCCGTCTGACTGACTCCATCGAATGACGAGCCGACATATGGAAATGCAATGTGGAATCGAAATGTATATGGAAACGAAAGGAAAGGAAAGGAATGGAGTGAAAATGTAAATGCAAATGGATCTGGTAATGGCGAGCACACGATGCGATACTGAAACGTGTTGGGAGAGTGAGCGGGAGGGAGAGGGAGGGACGAAAGGAAGAAGAGAAAGTGAGAGGTTGGGGAATATATCGTTGGTTATAGAAAGAGAAGCATGAGAGAGGTAGGAACCTATAGTAAAAAATAGATAGATGGGGATTCACAAAAAAAATAATGTTAAATAAAATTTAAAAAAATAATCACAATGAAATTCCCAAAAAATTCACAATCAATTTCACAATAACATTGAGTAAAATGTACAAGAGAATTGAAAAAAAAAAAAACAAAAATAAAATTCACAAAAAATGCACGATACTTTAAAAAAAAAACACAATAGTTTTAGTTTCAGTTTTTAAAAAAATCACAATAAAACTCAAAAAAAATCAAAATCAATTTCACAATAAAATTTAAAAAAATGTTAACAATAAATTGCACAATCAAATTTAAAAAAAGTTGTCAATAAAATTCACAAAAATTATATAATCAAATTAAAAACAAAAATCACAACAAAACTTACAATAGAATTGACAACTAAATACACACAAAATCTCACAATAATATCTCGACCTTGTTATAGTTGTTTTTATTACTTTATTGCGGTTGCTATAGCTTCACTTTTATTACTATTTTTTTTCCTATAGTTGTTTCTATAACTTCTTCTTATTGATATAGTTGTTCCTATAGTTTCTACTATAGTTATTCCTATAGATTTAGCTATATTTATTCCTATAAATTTAGCTATAGTTTGTTCCGGCTGCAGTATAAATATATTGATGTAATTGTTGCTATAAACCTTCCTATAGTTATTGCTCTAGTTGTTATTACTACAGTTCCTTCTATCGTCATCATTATTGTTATTTTGCAACCGAAAGTCATAAAGACATCAAAATTATTGCCCTACCATGCCTTCACCTTCACCATTAACCTTTAGACTACTTTCTCCATATGGCACGACTCCCAGAGAGCCATAAAATTTTCCCTAAATTATGGTGAATCAAATCAACCGCCGCTCAAGAGAGGAATTTTATAACAAGCCCACCACTTTTCACTCATTTAAAGGTCGCTTTGTCAAGGTTTATACTTCGTTGGAAATTACTCCATTGGATTTGAATTTGGGGAAGGACTGAGAAGGAAGGACAAATTATATTTCCTGAAGACTATTTATAGAAATTTTTTTCTTCAGAGAATATTCTAAAAAATTATAATTTCTTAGAAAAAATTAATTTATTTTCTAATTTTATAAAAAAGAATTCTAAAAAAAAAGTTTAAAACAAAAATATTTGTAAAAAATATACCCACAAAAATATTCTGAAAAATAATTCACTTACAAATATTTTTCAACATTTTGTTTTAAGTCGTCTTAAAATTACCACAAAATATGGTTAAAAAGTTATTAAAAAAAGTATATAAAAAATAATGTAAAAAACGTTCTCTCTATGTATTAAAAATTTCATAAAAAAAAAATTATTCACAAACAAAAATATTCTGTTTCTTAAATAATGTTTTTAAAAATAATTTCTCAAAAGTACAAACGATAGAGATTTTTCTAAAAAAAAATCCTGTGTATACAAATATATAAAAAATGATTTCCCATATGCTAAAATGATCTACTGAGCATATGAAATCATAAAACACACAGAATAAAATTGAAGAATTTTCTTTTTACATATCATTTCTCAACATGAAAATCTTATTTAATTTCAAAATTTGATCCTTCATTCTATCCATTTATTTGGATTTATATTTGTTCATATATTTTTTATTCTTCATCACTTTTTTAGTTCTTCTTTTAGTTTTTCCTCTTTTAGTTTTTCTTCTTTTTGTTTTACTTCTTATGGTTTTACTTCTTTTAGTTTTACTTCTTTTAGTTTTACTTAGTTTAGTTTATTTTATTGCTGCGTTTTTCTATGGCTGCCGAATAAAACTAAGAAGATTTGTAATTGTGAAGGCCACGCTTGGCTTCCTTATTGTTCACTTCACTGTCAGCCGTAAAATTTCGCACACATGTTGCAGACGACGACGGCAGCCATAAACTGAGCCACGCCCACCACCCACCGCCCACTCACACACGATGACATCCACATACATAGACACGGATACACTCCGATGCATTCCTGCACTTGATATAATTCGCAATGTGCAAGAGATAAAGTGAGATAGAGAGGCATGGAGTAAAGAGAGAAAGGGAGACGACGAGAGAAAGGGAGAGGAAGAAGAGTGAGGAAAAGGAAGGATTCCGGAAAAGAAACAAGTGAAGCAAAGGAAGGTCGGAAGCAAAGGAAGGAAGCAGTAAAGGAAAATAACAAAAATAAGGAAAGTAAAAAAAATAAAATGAGGAAAAAAAGGAAAATAATAAAGAAAAGGAAAATAAAAAGAAAAGGAAAATAAAAAATAGGAAAAGAGACACAAAATGAAAGAGAGTCCGAAATTTCGCTCCATTATGAGAAGCAGTGAAGTGAATTACGTTGCAGTGAAGACAAGATGGCAACACAAAATGGCGGCATAAAAGACAAGGACAACGATGACGTGGACGTGGACGTGAAGGAGGGAAAGAGATGGAGGGATATCATAAAGAGAGTGAAAGAGTTGAACAAATGAGGTGGAGGTGTGAGGGAGACAGAGAAGCTATAGGAATGATGTCTAGGGAATAAAGAGGGAAGGAAGGTGAAGAAAGGAGACAAAGGCAGCAGAAGAGTATCGAAAAAAAGTAGAGTGAGTGAAAAAAAGTAGTCCGGAGAATCAGGAAAATAGTGAAGTAGGGGTGAAAAAAGGAGTGCATGAGGGTGAAAAAACAATATGATGAATAAATTAGTCAAGTGGAGCTGAAGAAAGGGTCAAGTCGGGAAGATTGACCTGGATGATCAGGATGACCGAGGGGAAGAAAAAGCAAGGAAGAATGAGGGAGAAAGAAAGAGGGCAAAAGAAGGACCTCCTTTATCAAGTTAGGATGGGTGTAGGATGAAAGTGTATGAAAAATGCAAGTGCTGGAATATAGTGAAGGAGACAAAGGAACAATTAATACGGGGCATTAAAGAAGTATTAAAAGGAGTTTTAAAGTAAAGCATTTAAAAAGGGCTTTAAAAAGAGTAATAAAAATTAACACTTAATGGTAGTATAGGAGCATTAAAATGAGGAACTTTAAAAAATAGATATAAAAAGCATTCAACAAAATAAATAATGTTGAAGTAGTTTTATTATTTACGTTCTATTTATTTTATTTATTACTTTAATTCTATTTAACATCGTTTAATTTTTTTATTTCATTTCATTTACTTTCATTTAATTATATTTATTTTAATTTAATTTTAGTTAATTTTCTTTATTTTATTTTTTGTTTCTATAATTTCATTTTTTTATTTAATTTTATTATATCTATAAAGGTTCAGAATCCCAAGCGACCAAAGAAAGAGACAACCTTACTTTGTACCTAAAAAAGAGCAGAAGTTTATCAAAAGCATATCGCAAAGAATCTGATATCCTTGTGGTTTAATAAAATCATGGATTTCACGGGTGCCTTGTGGTGAAATCTAGAGCTTTTTCATAAAAGCAACAGAAGAAACTTGAGAACACAAACCACAGATACAATTTGGTAAAAACACAAGGACGCAGAAAAGCATCATCCAGTTGAAACTACTAACTGAAAGGCTTAACATGAGCCTCTTCAGCGGGTGGGCATAAAATACTTAGGAGTAGTTTCAAACACTACTATTTTCTTTGGCCATTTGGCAAGAATTCGTTTCGAGTTTCATTTCTTCAGAGTTTTTGCTTTGCTCTTGCTCTTGCTTTTTTCCACTTTGCCCCTCTTTTTGCTCCTTTATCCTTTCGTCCTCCTCTTTTTCTCTCCTACTATTTTGACATCCTACTCCTCTTTTTTCCCATTCTCCTCCTCTTTTTTCACATCCTCTTCCTACTTTTCCTCCTCCTCCTATTTTTCCCACTCCCTCTCTATTTCCACAAAACGTTTTCCTCTCAAATGACCTTTCGAACGAAACTTTTCACCGAGTTCAACATTTTTCTGTGTTTCTCTCACTGTCGGAAGTTTTTCCATCTCCCTCCCATTTCAAGTTGAGCCAAAACAAAAACAAATAAAGCGCACAATCGTAAAAAAGCAACACCAGCAACGAGTGTCAAAGTTTGTCGCAAGAGCGTGGATGGTGTGAGCTGTGATGGAGAATTGGGGGCGTGTAATGTCCAATGTATAAACATGTTTCTATATGAGCGAACTTTTTCACAGTCCAATTTTTATTTTATATATTTTTTTTGACATATATTATTTTTTTTACAATTTCCACTTGATTGTAGGCTTTGGAATAGAAATGAAGTTTTTAGTAGTATATTTATTTTTGCAACTATTTTTTATGGTGTCATGGTTTATTTTAAGAGGATGTGTATTTTTAGAAATTCATTTTTATAGTTTTAATTTTTTTTTTGATAACCTTCACAGCTTTTTTAAGCTACTCAGTACTCAAAAGTTTTCAGCATGCAATCAACATTCAATATCTTTTTAAATTCGAATCTATATATAATTAAATAAGATAAAAATATAAATTTATGATTTCAAACAACAAAAAAAAATATAATTTTTTAAATTAAATTTTTTTTTGTTGTTTTAAATGATAAATTTATATTTTAAAATACATAAAACATGTCTCTTTATTATAAATTATAACTTTATATTGTTTAACAATTTTATTATATATATATTTTGTTCATTTTAATATTTTATATTTTATTATTAAGTTATTTTTTGTAACCATCTTAAAGAAGGTATATTTTTATAATGGTTTATAAAAGTTTTGTATTATATTTTCTTTTTTCACTATTACCTCACTAACATGACCTCTATATTCCCTCCCGTCTCTCTCTTTTCCTCTATCTCCCTCTTCCTTTGAAGTCAAAAGTGACCATTCAAGTTGAAAAAGTTCCCATGTCTACAACTATCAAATGTTGTTGTTCTTGTTGTACGAGCAATCATTGTTTTTGTTATAGCAATGAACTCAACATCGCCACAGATTTCACCGCGTTGACCCAACACCCACAACTCTGCTTCTTCTCCTTCTCTTTCTACTTTTTCGAGCACCTCAAAGTCTCGAAAGCGCGAATATCTTAAAACTTTTGCTTCGCTTCAGCTTTTCCCGTCAGTTGAAAAATGGAAGCTCTTCCGGTTCCGCTTTATATGTTATGATGTCTTCTTCTTGTTCTTTTTCTTCTTCACCGCCATCCTCATCCTCTTAGTCTTCATCATCCTCTTCTTCCCCATTTTCTCTCCCTGAGTATATTTTTTTTCTTCCAAACTTTTAATAGTTTTCAATAATTTTGTACGCGAAAAAATCTTCAAACTTGAATTAGAGACTTTTTTCCTCTCGACGTAGTTGAGGTGTTATTGCATAGATGTCTCGAACTCTCTCTTTCTCTCACTCTCTTTCTCCCTCTGTCTCGGTCTATCATCTTCTTTATATGTTTCTCTGTCTATAGTCTATAGTTCTAAATGGGAACAGTTTTGTGGCTGAAATTAAAAACTTTCGCTTTTGTGGAATGTTTTTTTTTGTGGACAGAAATAACAAAAATAATAAAAACAATGACATTTCATAGTACAACAACAAGTACAAACATTATAATAACAACAACAAACTATACAATAACAACAACAAACAATATAATAACAATAGTTAACATTACAATAACCATAACCAGTTAAAATAACTACAGTTGTTATATTCTTCTTTTGGTTTTGGAGTGAACTTTTGAAGAATTTTGAAGATGTTTTGAAAAGAAAAGTTTTTTTTATTTATTATAATTTGGTTATTTATAATTATGTTGAATCCATAGACGATTATGGTAATGGTTTTGTTTTGTTTTGAAATTGAAATTTAATTTGCATATTACCATCATTAATATTTCTAAAGTTTTGTTCTAAAGTTTTCTTTGTTACATATATTATACTACAGGAATGTAAGTATAATATAGTCATAGTTATAGATGTATCATTAGGTATATCATAGGTATATAATTGTTATAAAAGGTATAGCATATTTTTATAGATGGTTTATCATTTCCATAAGGATTTAAAATTAAATTCTTCTTCAAAATAAATTCTACAATACCTAAATGTTGAAACAATGTTCAAAATAACTGTTTAATTAATGAGACAAACTATTTTCGGACTTGTTTTAAAATGTAAATCCTCCAACTATTTTCTCAATAACCTGTGACCTTTAAAAACCTCGCTTACCCCGTTCCATCCCACTTCAACTCAGCCGACCTCATCTCATCTCACCTCATTTACCAGCTCTCAGTTTCGTTTTCGACCTCCGGAAGCATCATCAGCAGCAGCGAGAAATATCGGAAGCGACCGTGACTAAGAAAGCATTTTAATTTAGAACACACCACGTGAATAATTAAAAGCTTTACTCGACTCTACTTGTCGGCATCTGCTCCGCCCACAATTCCCCCTCCCTCAATCAGACAATTTCTACCCCATACATCCCATCCATTAAAAACTCATCAGCCTTCGAAATATGAAACGAAAATAGATTTCGTAAAGCTCTGGAAAGTTCAAAGTTAAAAATTCAGCCAAAAATAACAATAAATTAAAAAGCTTTCAACGAGCCACGCTGATGCATTTATTTTTATTTTCTTCTCTTATGGTATTAACAGAAACAAAAATAATAATAACTATAATAAGAGACAGTCGTTGACAACTGAATGCACTTGAAATCGTGTCTCTGACAATTGATTAACGTCATTTCTGAGAAGAACAAAAAAAGCTCAAATAAAATAAAAATAAGAGCAATAAAACAATTGAATTTAAATAGAAACATTTAACGTCGCTATTACAATGAAAATTAATTTATTTTCAGATGTAAATAAATCAAAACAGGTTTCGAAGAAGCCAATAATTAAGCTATATAATTTATTTAATCTGGTTTGAGTATTCTAAAATAGTTTTTTAATCATCTGAATTTGAGTACCTTTTATTTTAAATTTTTTTGTATTTTATATCTAATGGAATTTGGATTTCATAAAATTTCAGAAAAACTTTAAAACTTGTTTCTTCAAATAAAACACAAATCCGATATGATTTTCTATTTTTCTAAATTGTAAAGAGTTTTACTGAAATCGTACTTTTCTTCTCTCTAAAATCCAATTTCTTTTCATTGACTCTTTTGAAATATTTTATGAACTTTTCGTTATTTTGAACTTTGTATATCTCAAGTTTCAATTTTTGAACTGAGTACCACACTAATGATACCAAGAAAGTAGAAAAAATCATCATAAAATTGTAAAAGCTTTTGCGAAACATCCTGGAGAGACATTTCAAGCATATTATTTTGATATTCTTTTATATACATTTCGTGGATAGAAAGTTATATCGTAGTGAACTGAGAAAATATTATGCTCATTATGTAGAATATGTTCTTCGACAGATAAGCTACGGGTGATATCGCATAAACAACATCTTCCTCTTTCTCTCTCACACTTTCTTACAGTCTTCTTTACATCACACTCTCAAACTTAGTCCTCTTGATCACTCCATCTCACTCCCACACATTTTCTACTTCTTCCTTTCACTCGTACTGACGGTAAATGTCTCGCTATATGTCTGCGATTCGATATCCGAATGAATAGAATCGAATAGAATGAAGGAGTGGAAAAGTGAAAGAGACAGATTGAAGAGGGGAGGGAGACAGATTAAGGGGGAAGAGGGAGACCGATCGAGGGAGAGAAGGAGGCAGAGTGAGAGGGAGAAGGAGTGAAAGGGAGAAAGAGACATATTGAAGGGGTAGAAAGAGACAGAGCGATAGTTTCCTCGTTGATCACGTGACATCGAGAAAGCGCGTCGAATAAAATCCAAAATCCCAAACTAATGTTGACAATGAGAAATTTCTCATATAACTGTACAAATAAATTTCGCATCAGCATTGTCATCTCACTCGCACGTACACATGGTGCGAATGAGAGAGAGGGAAATAGAGTGAGAAAGGGCTATAGAGAGAGAGAGAGAGATAGAGCGAATGAAGGATTGTGTGAGTGAGAGGTTCTCCCATTTGTTGTGATATCCTGATCTATTTTTTCGTCCTTTTTTCAGCAGCGTCATCTGGTGTGCATGGCGTGAATTTTTATTTATGAGCTTTGGGAGGAGTAAAGGAAAGAAAGAGAAGAGAAGAGTGAGGAGAGAAAGAGAGCAGAAGAGCGAGATGGAAAAAGAGACAGAGTTCGCGTGTGCCGATTGAAAACTTCATAAAAATTAACGAAGAATATTTGAAATTGATATAAGACCAATAATATAAGAACAATAAAAAAATAGATAATAAAAAAATAATAATTAAGACCAATTAACAAAAAAAAAAAAAATATGAAGCCTATAAATTGAATGAATTTAACAATTTCAAATAAAATAAATGAAAATATATAAAAACAACATAGAATAGCATGAAAAATAAAATAGAGAATAAATCAATCTAATTGCGGCATTAAAAAAAACATAAAAAAGATCGATTGCCAAAAAAAATAAAAAAATTCAAACATTCCAATAAAAATAGATATTAAAAAAAATAATTGGTGGAAAATAGAAATATTTCAATTTTTTGTAAAATGAAAAACATTTAAAATTTAGGATAGAAGAAAAAACATTTTAACATTTTTTGTAGAAAATAATAAATTGTGTAGACATATTGAAATCTATTAGTAAAACATGCACAATTCGAGGGAAGTGAGGAAATGTAAAATATCTGAAAATTGAAAATGAAATATTTAGGAGGAGAAAAAAAATATTTAGAGAGAGAAAACAAAAAATTTAGAAAGAAAAAAACATATTTAGAAATATAAATAAAAAATATTTAAAAAAGAAATAAAATATTTTCAAATTGAAAATAAAATACTGAGAAAGAGAAACAAAATATTTAGGAAGAGAAACTAAAATCAACCGAGAGGGAATTTGAAATAAAATTTGTATGTAAAAACTGCAAAACTCATAAATTGCATCCGGTGCTTGTGTCGAGTTGGCAACACTGTCAAATATTTCAACACTGTACGGAAAAACATACATATTTCATTAGAATAATATTTGTTATAGCAATGAACTCAACATCGCCACAGATTTCACCGCGTTGACCCAACACCCACAACTCTGCTTCTTCTCCTTCTCTTTCTACTTTTTCGAGCACCTCAAAGTCTCGAAAGCGCGAAAATCTTAAAACTTTTGCTTCGCTTCAGCTTTTCCCGTCAGTTGAAAAATGGAAGCTCTTCCGGTTCCGCTTTATATGTTATGATGTCTTCTTCTTGTTCTTTTTCTTCTTCACCGCCATCCTCATCCTCTTAGTCTTCATCATCCTCTTCTTCCCCATTTTCTCTCCCTGAGTATATTTTTTTTCTTCCAAACTTTTAATAGTTTTCAATAATTTTGTACGCGAAAAAATCTTCAAACTTGAATTAGAGACTTTTTTCCTCTCGACGTAGTTGAGGTGTTATTGCATAGATGTCTCGAACTCTCTCTTTCTCTCACTCTCTTTCTCCCTCTGTCTCGGTCTATCATCTTCTTTATATGTTTCTCTGTCTATAGTCTATAGTTCTAAATGGGAACAGTTTTGTGGCTGAAATTAAAAACTTTCGCTTTTGTGGAATGTTTTTTTTTGTGGACAGAAATAACAAAAATAATAAAAACAATGACATTTCATAGTACAACAACAAGTACAAACATTATAATAACAACAACAAACTATACAATAACAACAACAAACAATATAATAACAATAGTTAACATTACAATAACCATAACCAGTTAAAATAACTACAGTTGTTATATTCTTCTTTTGGTTTTGGAGTGAACTTTTGAAGAATTTTGAAGATGTTTTGAAAATAAAAGTTTTTTTTATTTATTATAATTTGGTTATTTATAATTATGTTGAATCCATAGACGATTATGGTAATGGTTTTGTTTTGTTTTGAAATTGAAATTTAATTTGCATATTACCATCATTAATATTTCTAAAGTTTTGTTCTAAAGTTTTCTTTGTTACATATATTATACTACAGGAATGTAAGTATAATATAGTCATAGTTATAGATGTATCATTAGGTATATCATAGGTATATAATTGTTATAAAAGGTATAGCATATTTTTATAGATGGTTTATCATTTCCATAAGGATTTAAAATTAAATTCTTCTTCAAAATAAATTCTACAATACCTAAATGTTGAAACAATGTTCAAAATAACTGTTTAATTAATGAGACAAACTATTTTCGGACTTGTTTTAAAATGTAAATCCTCCAACTATTTTCTCAATAACCTGTGACCTTTAAAAACCTCGCTTACCCCCGTTCCATCCCACTTCAACTCAGCCGACCTCATCTCATCTCACCTCATTTACCAGCTCTCAGTTTCGTTTCGACCTCCGGAAGCATCATCAGCAGCAGCGAGAAATATCGGAAGCGACCGTGACTAAGAAAGCATTTTAATTTAGAACACACCACGTGAATAATTAAAAGCTTTACTCGACTCTACTTGTCGGCATCTGCTCCGCCCACAATTCCCCCTCCCTCAATCAGACAATTTCTACCCCATACATCCCATCCATTAAAAACTCATCAGCCTTCGAAATATGAAACGAAAATAGATTTCGTAAAGCTCTGGAAAGTTCAAAGTTAAAAATTCAGCCAAAAATAACAATAAATTAAAAAGCTTTCAACGAGCCACGCTGATGCATTTATTTTTATTTTCTTCTCTTATGGTATTAACAGAAACAAAAATAATAATAACTATAATAAGAGACAGTCGTTGACAACTGAATGCACTTGAAATCGTGTCTCTGACAATTGATTAACGTCATTTCTGAGAAGAACAAAAAAAGCTCAAATAAAATAAAAATAAGAGCAATAAAACAATTGAATTTAAATAGAAACATTTAACGTCGCTATTACAATGAAAATTAATTTATTTTCAGATGTAAATAAATCAAAACAGGTTTCGAAGAAGCCAATAATTAAGCTATATAATTTATTTAATCTGGTTTGAGTATTCTAAAATAGTTTTTTAATCATCTGAATTTGAGTACCTTTTATTTTAAATTTTTTTGTATTTTATATCTAATGGAATTTGGATTTCATAAAATTTCAGAAAAACTTTAAAACTTGTTTCTTCAAATAAAACACAAATCCGATATGATTTTCTATTTTTCTAAATTGTAAAGAGTTTTACTGAAATCGTACTTTTCTTCTCTCTAAAATCCAATTTCTTTTCATTGACTCTTTTGAAATATTTTATGAACTTTTCGTTATTTTGAACTTTGTATATCTCAAGTTTCAATTTTGGTACTGAGTACCACACTAATGATACCAAGAAAGAAGAAAAAATCATCATAAAATTGTAAAAGTTTTTGCGAAACATCCTGGAGAGACATTTCAAGCATATTATTTTGATATTCTTTTATATACATTTCGTGGATAGAAAGTTATTTCGTAGTGAACTGAGAAAATATCATCCTCATTATGTAGAATATGTTCTTCGACAGAAAAGCTACGGGTGATATCGCATAAACAACATCTTCCTCTTTCTCTCTCACACTTTCTTACAGTCTTCTTTACATCACACTCTCAAACTTAGTCCTCTTGATCACTCCATCTCACTCCCACACATTTTCTACTTCTTCCTTTCACTCGTTCTGACGGTAAATGTCTCGCTATATGTCTGCGATTCGATATCCGAATGAATAGAATCGAATAGAATGAAGGAGTGGAAAAGTGAAAGAGACAGATTGAAGAGGGGAGGGAGACAGATTAAGGGGGAAGAGGGAGACCGATCGAGGGAGAGAAGGAGGCAGAGTGAGAGGGAGAAGGAGTGAAAGGGAGAAAGAGACATATTGAAGGGGTAGAAAGAGACAGAGCGATAGTTTCCTCGTTGATCACGTGACATCGAGAAAGCGCGTCGAATAAAATCCAAAATCCCAAACTAATGTTGACAATGAGAAATTTCTCATATAACTGTACAAATAAATTTCGCATCAGCATTGTCATCTCACTCGCACGTACACATGGTGCGAATGAGAGAGAGGGAAATAGAGTGAGAAAGGGCTATAGAGAGAGAGAGAGAGAGAGAGATAGAGCGAATGAAGGATTGTGTGAGTGAGAGGTTCTCCCATTTGTTGTGATATCCTGATCTATTTTTTCGTCCTTTTTTCAGCAGCGTCATCTGGTGTGCATGGCGTGAATTTTTATTTATGAGCTTTGGGAGGAGTAAGGAAAGAAAGAGAAGAGAAGAGTGAGGAGAGAAAGAGAGCAGAAGAGCGAGATGGAAAAAGAGACAGAGTTCGCGTGTGCCGATTGAAAACTTCATAAAAATTAACGAAGAATATTTGAAATTGATATAAGACCAATAATATAAGAACAATAAAAAAATAGATAATAAAAAAATAATAATTAAGACCAATTAACAAAAAAAAAAAAAATATGAAGCCTATAAATTGAATGAATTTAACAATTTCAAATAAAATAAATGAAAATATATAAAAACAACATAGAATAGCATGAAAAATAAAATAGAGAATAAATCAATCTAATTGCGGCATTAAAAAAAAACATAAAAAAGATCGATTGCCAAAAAAAATAAAAAAATTCAAACATTCCAATAAAAATAGATATTAAAAAAAATAATTGGTGGAAAATAGAAATATTTCAATTTTTTGTAAAATGAAAAACATTTAAAATTTAGGATAGAAGAAAAAACATTTTAACATTTTTTGTAGAAAATAATAAATTGTGTAGACATATTGAAATCTATTAGTAAAACATGCACAATTCGAGGGAAGTGAGGAAATGTAAAATATCTGAAAATTGAAAATGAAATATTTAGGAGGAGAAAAAAAATATTTAGAGAGAGAAAACAAAATATTTAGAAAGAAAAAAACATATTTAGAAATATAAATAAAAAATATTTAAAAAAGAAATAAAATATTTTCAAATTGAAAATAAAATACTGAGAAAGAGAAACAAAATATTTAGGAAGAGAAACTAAAATCAACCGAGAGGGAATTTGAAATAAAATTTGTATGTAAAAACTGCAAAACTCATAAATTGCATCCGGTGCTTGTGTCGAGTTGGCAACACTGTCAAATATTTCAACACTGTACGGAAAAACATACATATTTCATTAGAATAATATTTCATTTAAAACAATTTTCAATGGAAACAATTTTTAATTTTTTTTCTTATATTTTTGTACTAATTTTAATTTATTTTTTTTTTATTTTTAATAGATTTATTTTTTTATTATATTTTTAATAGATTTTTTTTTCAATGCTTTAAAAAGTTTGAAAACTCAAACATTTAAGCAATTTTCATATGGCATGATGTTGTTATAGTATGAGATGAAGTTGTTGTAAACGATGATGTTGATGTTTTATAGTTGAAATACAAGCTCACGCATACGCTTACACTCTCATGTATACATATACATCAACACTGATGACAACAGATGATGATGATGATGATGATGAGCAACAACAAAATGTCCCATAAAATGTAGATTGACGAAAAAAAACAGAATTGCAACGAAGGCCATATCAACAGGACAACAGCATCCATCCAATGTTTGTTATTGTATGAATACAAACACCCATACAAGTACACGTATACACACACATATACATATACTATTATTCACGTGCGTTGGAGTACATTTTACAACAAAAATTGGAACCTTTTCATACCATAAAATGAGGAAAATTTCATCATCAAAGGACGATGTGATGGAGAGGAGTCACTTGAGTTGATGTTGTTATTGTTAGTGTTGTTGTTTTTATTATTGTTGTTGTCATGGTTGTTGTGACATTTATTGTTGTTGTTAGTGTTATTGCTATTGTTGTACATTGTTATTAGCCAAACACAACAAACCAGTTAAGTTAACGCACACACATACAGAGAGAGAGAGAGAGAAAAATAACAACTACAACAAGATCGATGTTTTCGACATCACGTCGTGTTCATGTTTATGTTTCATGTAGTTGTTATTATAGTTGTTGGTGTAGTTACAGCAGTTGTTATTGTTGGTGTTGTTGTTACTGTAGTTGTTGTTGTGGTTGAAGTGAACTTTTGAAATTCATACATCGACATCATTGTTGTCATCATCATCAACTGTAAAAACATCCATAACAACAGTGTGGCAGCAACAACAATAGTAGCAACAACAATTCAATATTAACAACAACAAAAACAATAGTAACAAGAACAACAACAATAGTAGCACCAACAATAACATTAGTGATAAAAACAACAACAACAACAATAGTACAAACAACAATAACGAGTGTAGCTACAACAATAAAATCAACAAAAATATTTTTACCATAAGTTTCCATATCGTTGATATCGACATGATTGTTGTTGTTGTTATTAATGGTAGTTGTACAACAACGAGTCCTGATGGTCTAGTTGTTGTTGTTGTTGTTGATATTATTGTTGTAGTTTTTGTTATTATTATTGTTGCTGTTATTATTATTATTATTATTTTTGGTGCTGTGGTCTATTATAGTAGTAGTTGTAGTTGTTATTGATGTTGTTACCATTTTTGTTGTTATTGTTGTTGTTCTTATTGTTGTTATTACCATTGTTGTTGTTATCGTTTTTGTTTTTGTTGTTGTTGTGGGCAAGATCGATCGTTGAAATCAATTTTCACTTCACAAACTACATTTTCGATTGCATACTTTGCGGCGACTTTCCTATCAGAGGCGGTCGGAAGTGAACGAGAGAGTAAGAGAGGAAGAGTAAAGAGGAAGAAAGAGAGGCAGAGGGACCAAGAGAGAGAGAGCGGGAGAAAGCGTTATCCAGTAAGGGGTGTAAGAGAGAGATGGATATATTCTCACTTACTCGCACACACACACACTCAACAACACTCGATGATTGAAGGCCAAAAACCACAATTGAATCATTCATTGGAAATTCGTGCGGCACGTGTGAGAGTTGTTGTTGTTACTACAGTTGTAGTTATTTTTGTTGTTGGTGTTCTTGTTTTTATTGTTATTTATATAGTTTTGCTTATTGTTGTTCTTCTTGCTATTTTTCTTACAGTTGTGTTCATTATTGCAGTTGTAGTTGTATGAAGTCCTGTTAGTTATTGTTATTTTTGTCATAGTTGTTGTTCTTGCAGTGGATGCTTTTATTCCAGTTTTTGTTGTTTCTTCTAGTTGTTACACTTATTTCACTTATTTGTTTAATTGTGATTTTAATTGCAGTAGTTGTTATTGCTGTACTCATCATTGATTTTGTTATATTTAACATGGTTCTTATTGAGGTTAATAATGTGTTATTATTGTAGAATTATTGAATTATCGAGTTGTTCTTATTAAAACTAATATCATTCTTGTCGTAATAATGATGTATGTAATTGTTGTTTTAATGAAGTTTCCATTGTTAACTTGTAGTTTCACACGTTTTATTCAATTGTTCTTGTTGATTTAATCGTGTTAATCGCTTTCGATCAAAATCTCCATCGAATAGCCTGAAGTGTGAGATAATTGACTTTTCATGTTTCTATTATTGTTACAAGTTTTGGAGAATTTTCACTTCTTCTTATAATTGCAATTATTGTCAAGGATTTTAATATACGAAATTTCAGTTTGTTAATTTTAAATATTTATCGAATAATATTAAATGGAAATGATTTAAAAATATTTGAAAATCAAATTCGCTATTAGTTGGGAATCTGAAGGATTCATTGAAACTGTGGAAAAAATTTCATTAAAAATTGAAAGAAAGTTTTATTGAAATCACAAAAGTTTGTTGCAATAATGAAAGAAATTCTAAATGTAAATTAAATTTATTATGAAAAAAGAAAGAGAAGCATTCTAATAATCAAGAATTTTGTAATATTAATATTCCATTAAAACATAAAGCAAAACCGAAAATAAACTGCAGAAAGTTGGATTTGCTATTAAAACAACAATAATTCTTGATGAAACAAGAACTATAATAACAAGAATTGCAATAATAACAACAACAACCATAATAAAAACAACAACAATAATAACAACAACAATAATAACAACGACTATAACAAACACACCTATTGCGTATTCCTTCTTCCCTTTCATAAAAAACAACTACAAAAGTAAACTATAACAACAACAATAACGAATACAAAAACAATTAGAAAAACAACTATAAAAACAACTACAAAAATACCAACAATAATAACAATACAACAACAAAAACTTCCAATTACTCCTCCAACAACACCAACAGCAATCGAAACTTTTGAATGAACTTCTTCAAACCCTTCCTCGCCCCACTCCGAATCCATTCGAATGGGTGATGGTGAGAGTGTGTATTAGTATGGCTCTGTGTGTGTGTCTGCGTGTGTGTGTCTGTGTGAATGGGTCTGTGTGAAGTGTCTGTGTGAGTTTGTATTGGTGTTTTGTGATGGTGATGGTGATGGCGGCTCCACATCGTTGCTAAACATCGCTGCAGGGCTGCGCTTAAACGCAGTTAATTATTGTTGAAATTTTAATTTCCGTTTTGGCCGGAAGTGAAGCGAGCGCGCTCTGTTGAAAATGGCCTTGGGGAAATGGCGTTTGGTGTACGTGTGTGTGTGTACGATTGTGTGAATGTGAATTTTCGCATCCGCTGTAAAAAAACTGTAAAACAAAATCATACTCACTTAGGACAATCAAATAAACACACAAACAATCGCAAAAACATTTACACACACAAATAAATATATACACAAAAGTAAACAAACACACACATAGATAAACAAACACTCATGAGCCATTGAAAGTTTGACAACTATTTAGAAAATAATATTAAATATTCCGGCGAAATTTCGGAATCCGCTTTGAGATTTATGGACCCATTTTTTCTGATTTGTTGATTTATATTTAAATATTTTTTGCAAACAATGTTTGAAGTTTAAATTTTATATTACACATTTCAGAGTTTACTATTTAATTTGAAAAGTTTTTTATTTATTTTAATTTATTTTTTTGCACACTATTTTTTTTTTTGATTTTATATAATTAGTATTTAAAATTTTCATTTGATTTACTATTTTTAAACTAACTTAACTATTTTTATTTGAATTTATTCATAAATATTTCACATTTTTTATTTCAATTCATTATTTAAAATTGAATGCAAAAAAAATTTATCCAATGATAAGTTTTCTATTTTATTTATTTGATTTTTTTTTTAATATATAATATAATAATAAATAACAAACTGAAATAACTAGTGTATTTCATAGTTAAGAATTGAAGTATTTAAAATTAATTAAAAAAAAACGTTGTCTGTAGTTTAAATAAATTAAAATTAAATTAATAAAGAACTTATGACTAAAATTATATCTCATTGTTATTCAATAAATAGAAATATATATGATATATGATGGAGTTTAGCCTTAAAAGTCACTAATCAAATATTAAAATATTCAAAGCCAGTTTTCTGACATTCCTCAACACATAATCATCACAGATCTCCCTAAAGTTATTCAACATTCGTTCACCTTTCATTAAATCTCCAATAAACTCCACACGACTTGAATGTTCAATTAAGAATTCATTTGCCAAATTCACATATTCCTGCTTAAATCATACACATGCCAACATACACATACACACTTCTACTAATAATAAGCTTCGATAAGAAGCTTAAAGCAAAGGAATGCCTGAAAATAAAAATGGCACAACTTCCGGCGGTATTTAAACTGTTTCGTTTGAGGAGCGGAAAGTGGGGAGGATGGAAATGAAGCAGCTTAAATGGGGTAATATTTTCAAACTCACACATCCATAGAACATACACATACAACCTCACATACATACCCACAAATACACACATACACACACACTCTCTCTCTCACACATATGTACATTCGAGAATAGAAATGAATCATTAATCATTTTTGAAATGGAGCGAAGTTCGCGAATGAATTAACAGAAGAAACAAAACCAACTTAAGATATTAGCACAAGAACAATAACAAATGGCACAAAATGACAACAATAAAAGAGAACAAAATGACAACAACAAATGGGAACAAAACGATAACAACAAAAGGAATAAAACGATAACAACAAAAGGAACAAAACGATAACAACAAAAAAGTGAATATTAAAACAACAAAAACATTACAAAAATAAAAGGATTTTCACAATAGCAACTATGGATTTTCACAACAACAACTAAAGATTTTCACAACAACAACTGAAGATTTTCGCAACAACAAAGGATTATCACAAGAACAACAACAACAACTACAAGAATCAGCAACATATGTTGAAAAACATGTTTTCGAAAATTTCTCAAATAACATGTGATCAGCTGTGAGTAAAAAGAGAGGGAGTGAGTGAGAGAGAATGTTTTATAGACTTTGCGAGAGAAGGAGATAGCATAATATTAAATTTGGTTGAGCAACATTTCATATGTGTGAGTTTGTGTATATGTGTATGTGTGTTTGTTTGTGAGTGTGTGAAAACGAAATCTATTCGAATTCATTTGCGTGTCGAACAGACTTCTCGGGGTTTTATGCAATTAGTTAGAAACCCTGCTCACAAAACCTCCTATCTCTTCCTCTCTCTCCCTTTAAATCAAACTCTCCATCTCTCTCTCTCTCACTAACACAATCTCTCTTTCCTAGCCAGCTGATGATAAATGAATAATAATGAAGCATATTTTCAGGCGCAACTCACAAATGAATTAGTGCTAGGAGAGGATTTCGTGGACGTCTATTATTGAATATTGAATTTAGGAGATATATTGGGTCTGGAATTTATATTATTAATTTAAAAATATTTTCTTTTGTTTTTTGTTGCATGTTTTTTTATTGTTTGTTAATCAGAATAATTTTAGAGTAAATTTCAATTTTGAAAGGAACTTTTAAATATTTATAAATATCCATAAAACTTTTCAATAAAACATCAATATTAACTAAAAACTTTTTTTAGTTTTAGGTTCCAATTTTTCTTATTTTTTTTTTAAGAAATCTATTTTTTATTATTTCAAATATTAATTAATCATTTAGTTTTAAGTATTTTATTAAATATATATTATTTCTTGTTGAATTTCATTCCGATCTCTCTATTTCATGATCATTATCAAGATATAATGTTGAGGACACTATATTCTTTTATTTTCATTATTTTTCCTTTTTCTCTTCAAAAAATTATTTTTTCATTTGTTGTTAACATTTATTTATGTTTTACATTTTCATTTCTAACCATTAAAAATTTTTTTGTTTGATTTAAATTATTTCCTAATTTTATTTTTTTACTTCATTCCAATTTATAATGTTTTCTCTTCTATTTTTATTTTTCCTTTTTTCCTCATTTTTCTGCATCCGTCTACTTCGCCTTTGAAAAGTTATTCACTATATAACCGAAATGTTATTTTCTCTTTGAACTTGAACTTAGTTTCTCATCGATCTTCCTTGTCTGACTACCTCTGTCTTCCTCACTCACGTATTTCTTCCACTCCTCTATCTTCTATGTAACCACCCTCATCTATCTACATATGTCTATCTCAATCCATCTGTCTATCCCCCACCTCTACCTGTCTTTCCTTTCTCCATCTGTCTACTCCCCTCTCTATTTGTCTATCCACCTTTTATCTATCTATCCCCATCCTTGTTCATATCAATCATAATACGAAGGCAAACTCGGTTTCCACGAAATCTGTCTGAAAAATAAGGGGAGGCAAAATATCAAAGCATACTTTTTGGAGCGCACCATCCCTCCCTTCTTCTTCTTTCTCCTCACTTTATTCTTATTCTTCTCCTCAGCTTCTCCTCATATTCTCCTTACATTCTCCCCTCGTTCTCCTTTCTTCTCCTCCTTCCTTTCACGAAATATTTCGTATGCAAAACATATGTCGAGAAGTTTAGCAAAATCGAGCTTCCTTACGAGGCCTCAAATTATAATTTTCACCAACAAATACACACAAACTCACTCACATACGAATATGCATATTTCCACTCTCACTCACACAAATAAAGGGAACAAATACACACACATACATGTATACTGTAGGCTGCAATCACTCTCGATTTTCAATGCAAATTTATTCTTGCAAAAAATCAGAAGAAAGAAATCAAATTTTGTTATGAATGCGAGTTGAAGTACACGAAGAAACCCTCGTCGTGCTGTCTCATTCACTCTATTGCTGACTCCCTCATTCAGTTTTTTCTTCTCGATTTTCTACTTCTCCAATTTTTTTTTCCCACTCCATTTATCCTTCTCCTCTCTCCTCCTTCTTTCAGAGATTTGCAACTTGTTGAAGTTTTTTCTCTCTCGCTTTCAATCGTACTCTCGTTTCTTTCGAGTCTTTCATGCAACGCGAAATATTTTCCGGACATGAGAAATATTTGAATAGAATGTGGGGGAGAAAGAAAAGGTGTGAGAAAGGAATGAGGTAAGGAAAAAAAGGATATAGGAAAACATGTTAAGGGAAACATTTTTTAGGGAAAAAATATTTAGGGAAAAAATATTTAGGAAAAAGGTAGAAAAGATTGAATAGAAAGAGATCCAAACAAAAAAATGTGTAACGGAATAAAAAAAAAAATAAAAATATAAATAAAAATTTGGGGCCGTGATTGAAAAGTGTTTACGCGTGCAAATCAACTCGGCATAAATATAATTTTAGGGTTCCTGTCAATGCCATTCGCGAGCGATTCTTTTTCTCCCCTTATGCGTGAATATAACACTCTTTTTTTCTTCACCATCATTTTCGTGGCATTTCTTAGGCATTCACGCTTGCGGCGATAATTCTTCGAAGGGTTTTTTTTTCGCTCCCCACGCTCGCGGTGCAAAATGGAGCGGAAACGAACTTTCACGTGAGTGGAAACATAATTGGAAAAAAAATATTCCAAATATAATTTTTTCCCATCGTCTTGAAAATAATGTTTTTCTCGTTCTCTCTCTCTCGTGAATGCAAAAAGTCTGAATGAAAAAGGAAGCAAAACACAATAGGGAGATAATTTTGAATGGAATTTAAGATTCTATATATTTATTGGATTATCCACTGGATTTTATGATTTTGATAATTTCCAAAAAATTTAATTTTAATAAATAATTGTTATTTCGAGTGTAAAGTTTGATAACGTGATTTTAATTTATTTAATAAATTTCAAAGTGAAATAAAAAATTTAGAATTTAATTTTTTTATATTTTTGTTGAATAAAAAATTACAAAAATGAAAATCTTATAAATAAATCCTAAAGAACTTCTAGAACTCAATGAAAACTCCATTTAATTGAATTTATGAAATTTCGCCACATTCTTTATTATGATTTATTTATTTACATATTTTACATGCAAATTGGAAGTGCTTGTGTGTGTGTTTAAAATAAAGTGATGTCACACATACAACCGAATTTGAAGTTTTAAAGTTTCGTAAAAGTTTGGAATCAAGTTAAGATTCACATCACGTATTTGTTGGTACTGATTGCAGCTTTGTTTGTGTTTGTATTTGTGTTTTCTACCTCAAAATACAAAAACACACACTCATACTTCTGCTTAGCAAACTTAGTCTGATATATGTCCACATATACAAACTCGTATTCAGACAAACATATACAAATGGCGAATACAATG
Source organism: Coelopa frigida (assembly GCA_017309665.1). Classification (NCBI taxonomy): domain Eukaryota; kingdom Metazoa; phylum Arthropoda; class Insecta; order Diptera; family Coelopidae; genus Coelopa; species Coelopa frigida. The sequence continues at coordinate 36,731,317 of CM029565.1, forward strand.
CACACACGTGGAAATCTGCATTGTTAGGAACAGTGGAGCAAATGTAGAAACAAAATATTCAAAATAAAAATCAAAACAATATAAAAAATTTAATTTCTAATAAATAAAATTAATCAATGAAAAATTTAAAAAAATTCATTAAAATATAAAAAAAATACGGATATGTTAAAAATATAAGTTGGTTTAATTTGCTTCAATTTACAAAATACTTACATATATAAAAAAAACTAAAATTAATTGTTCTACAATTTTTTTATTAATTTAAAATATAAGTAAAAATTAACAAAATAAAATATATAAAATTCTTCAAAAATTAACATAGTTTTTAAAAATACAACAAATAAAAATATGTATT